>SKCR01037928.1:0-134276 GCA_019454045.1 Zanthoxylum bungeanum | reverse complement strand
AACTGAAAAGTAGAATAAAGAAAGTACTATTGCGTAAAGTAAATAAAATTAAATGCAGAAAGCTATAAATAAACAAACAAGATACAATCTTCTTAGTATTCTTAAGGAATTCCTTAGAAGAAAATATGAATTGGAATTCTGAAATCGGCCTTAATTTATAGGCAAATCCTAGCCTCTCGCGTCGCGACGCGCCGTAGATTTTGGACGCGTGGCACGGGCTTCACGGAGATGGTGACACGTGGCATCGGCACCGTCGGCATCTGAATTATTGGCTCGGCATCGCAACGTAGAATATTCTGCACGTCGCGACGCTGACGTCAGCAATGACGTGTTCTGTTGGCAGCATGGGATGATGACACGTGTCCGGCGCATGTTAGCACGATTACTATGATGGTGACACGTGACAGACGCATGTTTGCAACTGCGCATGTTAGCAATTCTATTGTGATGTTGACACATGGAAGGCGCACGTTAGTGGCACATGATAGCAGACGACATATTTTAGCACGACGCATTTTAGCAAACAACGCATTTTAGCAGGAAATTTATACTTTTGTATGTTTTTCGCTGTTTTGGCCCCGAATTGATTCCAGAGAGTCCTGTTCTTTTATTTATCTATAAAATAATACATCAAAATATTCACAAAACTCAAGAAACTATGCAAAATATTAAGTCAAATGAGTGGGAAATAATGATCTATTTACCACTCATCACTGATCGTGCAACATACATATAAACATACATGGATGGAATTCATTCGAACATCCATACAATTTATATAAATCATGCATACGTAACTATACTTGATGAATTTACTGAAATTTCAGCATAATGTATGCTAAATATCATGCAACTTAGATCGATGTCCAAAATCTAAAAGACACATGCCAATGCAATTCATATATCTCATCATGCAAATGACCTACAGCCGATAATGAAATCTAATCAGGCAACTTACCACACGCGACACATATAGATACATGTTATGATAATATATACACATATATATGATTCAGTCTCTTGGACTAACTATATGATTTCCTAACTAATGGGCCTTGACTCTGACTTCTGATGACCGTGATATTTAATGACCGCTGCTAGTTTCCATCTCCTCCACAGCTTGTTCTCCACATGTATGAACTTGCAATACATGCAAAACTGAAACAAAACTGAGTAAGTCGTACGAACGACTTAGTAAGTGAACATATGAACATGTATTGAATGAATCTGACGATATATTTGTAAATAACTGGAAATATACGTAAACACCAAACCTGAAACCTAAAGCATACATAAATTGTATACTTGCAATTATATCGTGACTCATGAACATGTAACATGGCTGAGCATTGAAATAACATGATATAATATAAAACAGAAAATATGTTATTCATAGACCGTGACGTGAGCTGTTCATGAATCTGAAAACTGTACATGACGTAAAAATTATGACCTGACATGAACTGTAAGCGTGACTGAATGCATGAACTGGAAAACATGACTAAATGTTTAATCATGTCTGAAAACTGAATCATGAAAACATAACTGAAAATGTAAAATATGAATGTGAACTTGAAATCTGAATCATGATTCTGAAAACTGATTTGTGAAATCTGAAATCATACAATACATGACGTGGAACTGCATGAACATGATCTGAAGCTGACGTGCATTACATGACATGATTTCTAACGTGACTTTAACTGTTGTACTGATATGTAACCTAATGACATGCTGACCTGAACTGTTGTACTGATATGCAACCTAATGACATGTTGACCCTAACTGATGTACTGATATGTAACCTAATGACATGCTGACCTGAATTGTTGTATTGATCTGCAACTTAATAACATGTTGATCTGAATCGTTGTACTGCTATGAAATCTAATAACATGCCGACCTGAATTCAAAAGCTAAAGGCTAGATACCTAATTTGAAACTACATGAGCTAAATTTGAATACCTAAAATGAATATACGTGGACTGAACATGACGAACCTTGATATGAGCTACATGTACTGAAAACTGGTTTATGGGAACCTGGCCAGCTGTGTGATTTGAACCTACATGATCTAACTTGGGACTACATGAGCTGTGAACTAACATGCAAAATTGACATGAATCTACATGACCTATATTGAATCTATCTGGGCTAAATATTGATGACTGATCAAAACCTAATTCGACATGACTTGTTTATAAGTTATTTGAACTGTATCTGATTCCCACTACTGAATATGACCTAAAACTGAACTAACATGATCTGATATGCGCTATTTGAAATGAACATGTTCTGAAAATTGACATGGCTAAGCTTAAATCCTAAACTCGAAATCTGACACCCTGAAAACATTAATTGAAGAACTATATCATGAATTAAGAACTTGAAAAGCATGAAATGACATATACTAAAATCATAAATCGTAAACATGTATGTTGAACGACATAACTTGAAATCTGATATGCATGATATATGAATTACTTGAAAACATGAACTGATAATGTATGGCGTACAAGTTGAAAACATGAATCATAAACTTGAAATGCAAATCTGAAAATACATGAACATGCATGATACGTGAACTGAAAACATGTAACTTGGACTGAAATGCTTGACAATGACATGTAAATTTGAAAACATGAATTACACACATGAAAAACATGAGCTGACATGTACTGACTTATGCACACAGTTCCGTATGAGACCCATTACATATTTTAGAATAGGTATAATATGGGCGTCGTCTGAACGAAATTTCTATCCAGTACTTCTAACATGATCCTCATAAACTTAAATCTTGAGTATTAACCATGAAATGCATAACGGAAACTGAATTCGTAAACTGATTTCATTAACTGAAAACATGACTTGGATGCATAAACTGAATGCGTATGTTGAAAATATATCTGAATCATAAAATAATGACGTAAGTTAAACACATAAACTGAGAACATGAATGATTAATATAAACTGATAACACATAACATAACATAATACATAAAAACATAAGGAATATAGTGGTGGTCACTCACAAACTTTACATCCAAATGATGACGTATCTGAAGGTAATGAAGAAGACTCTTGCATATAATTTATCATACGTTCAAGTACGGTTAGCTTACTCAAACTAAATAATTTCTAATCATGCCTATGAATGTCATGATGCGTGTATAAATGCTAGCGTGGTAGCTTAAGACATCTTTATAACATCTAAGCTATACTGACATGCTGCTTAACTTAGACTGAGCTGCTAATGCTTCGTGACGTGCTGTAGCGAGATAACTCACCATCCCTAACGTGATTCTAACTCGACATGTATTTCCATAACATTAGATTAATACATGCATGTACCAAGCCACCCAAACTCATGGTTATAACTTACCAAAACCCGTGGTGGTTTGGATCTAACCTAATCCATGCTTTATATCGTGTCATTAAGCGTTCTCTAAGTGTGATAAACTAACTAATCATGCAAAACCCCCAAAATCTAACATGGATCAAAATGGGTTTTCTACAATCCATGATATACAATGCAAATCAACTTAAATCATACTTATATCATGCTGCTAACAACCTATTCATGCTTGATTTACACTCCAATCATGAAAAACAATGATTTTTTGAAATCGGTCTAAAACCCTAACGTGAAAACATAAAAAAATATCCATGAAAATGGAGTTAATAAAGCTTATTTGATCTTTCTTATGCTTATAAATGCATGAAAACATCTTGATTTAAATAAGAAAATGAAGAAAAAAAATCTTAAGGGGCCTAATTATAATGGGCCCAAAATCGACAAGTTTCTTTCTAAAAATCGTTGTTGCGTTCAAACGACTGTCGAATGCTACATGAACGCAAGGCAATCCGAAGGCTTTCATTCGAACATTGATCGAACGCGCCTCAAACGGAAGCTCTCTAGAATTTCTGGTTCGAATGAGATGAATAACGCGCCACTAACGCGAGTATTGAATTGCGTTTTAAATCCTGAATGAATATGACACTAATATGAAGATATTAAAATGGTGAATCTAAGGTAAAATGAATGCAAAATGATTTCAATGCTTATGGATTTGGACTGTAGCCTCGGTCAATATGCATGCATACTACGCGAGAGTAAATCGTCGCATTACATAACCTACATGACAATAATGGACATAATGAACATATTTTACATGCTAAAAACATGGGGTGTACCAAATACCCTATAGAGAAGATGAGTATGGGTGAGCAAAATCGGTTTTAGTTTCGGTTCTAAGTGGAATTGGAGCCAACCCTGAATAAATCAGTTCCTAACTAAGTGGAATGAGAACCTACTTGTTCCGATTCGATTTCGGTTCAGTTTCGATTTACTCTATTTATTTATTATTGTCAAATTTTTAAAAATCAAAATGTAATTATTTCTCAAGCTTGAATATTACATAATATTCTTGTCAATTATCCATAAATAAACAAAACAATACATTCCATTCCAACAAACACTAAACAATAGCAACACATGCACACAACACTCTATCTATAAGCAAACAACACTCCATTCCAGCAACAAACAAACAACAACACATATCAATCAGGTCTTGCACAAGAGACTGTATAAGGACTAGCCTTAAGACATGTTATAGAGTATGCATCATCACCATATTCTGTTCATTATGAACAATACTTCCTCAGAAAATGAACAAGCAAAGAAGAGGGAACATTCTGCAGAACCACGTAAATATTATTAAAAATTTTAAACTACAATCAAATTTGCCTGAGATCCATTATAACATATACTCAATGTCAAGACTATCCATCATCCACAAAATCATTAATAGTGTCATTGAAACCAATGAGATCCATTATAACATACTCCATATCAAAGATGAAATTAGACTGATGCAAGGAAGAAAACTGGTTCTAAATTCTAGGATTGAGCACCAATATCGGATAGAACCCGATACCGGTTGGAACCAAACCGATTTTTTAGGTTTGGAACCTAGAATCAGTTGGAACCGAACCGGTTCCGGTTCCAAAATAGAAGAACCAAATTTAAAGGGTCTGGTTCCGATTTCATCATGGACGGAACCAGAACAAAACCCTTTAACAGGATCGAAACCTGTTTTGGGAACCAAATTTAGAATCAATTTCGGAACCAAATTAAAATCCAATTTCATAACCAGTTTTAAATCCCAATTTAAACCAAATTTCATAACCCAAATTAAAGTTCAATTTAAACCCAATTTCATAACCAGTTTTAAAACCAATTTAAACCCAAATTAAAACTCAATTTAAACCCAATTTCATAACCTAATTAAAACCATATTTCATAACCTAATTAAAAATCATTTTAAAATCATGCATTTCCTGTTGGTGTTTGCTAAGGTCCCAAGATCATTAAATAAGCATGAAATAAGTGCGAATACAAATCAACGAAGTTGCGGAATACTCACATCGATCGGTTGAGCGACGCGGCAATGAACAAAACTTGAATTTCTGCCTCCAACAGCTCACGGCAGTGAGCTTACTGCAGTCCTCCAAATTCGGCCATGGGTGAGCTCCAAGCTTCGTCAAATGATTCCCGACTCATGGGTGGACTTCCCTATCACCTTCGCATGTCTCTCGGAGTGCTAGCTCTCAAGAAATTTGCCACAAATTTCCCACACTTGCTTCCCTTGCTCACGATGTTTAGGCAAAACCCAGTGAAGACTTTTCAGCCCCTTGGGCGTGTAGAGAGGAGAGAAAAGAGAGGAGAGATGATAATGTGTTTTGCCAGAATTGTAGGTTTGGGAGTATGAGTTTAGATTTGGTTTATTGAAAGTGTTTATGGAACTGACTTGGTCATGAAGATATTCTTGCAGGGCTAGCACGGTTGGGCAAACTTGTGTGACATTTTCATTTGAATTACAGATTTGACATGTGACTTCTTGAACTGACTTGACATGATCACTATTCCTCATTTCTAATGCCTCAAATTTTTTAGCTAGAGATGCATACTTACCAGAAAGTTCATGATCTTCTCTAAGGTTAAACATACCTCTACCAGATGGTTGTGACTCGTTTTCTTCTTGATCAACTGGATTTTCATTTCGGGCAGGTAGGTTTTCATTTCGGTTCTCAGCTATTTTGACAGATGATGAAGGTAATGGAGACTTTCTATTTAATCTATCGCTAGATGATCGGAACTAGTGTTTCATGCAATCTAAATGTAAACTATATGCTAATTTTTTTTAAAAAAAAATGCAAATATAATACTTACAAAAAGAAAATAATAAAAATGGGAAAAATAAAAATAAAAATAAAATTGACAAAAAGAAAAAAATAAAGAAAATACAAATGTAGTGATTTATATCTAAAAATGTCCTTTGATTCTTGTCAATTCATATCACATAAAATTATGGAAGAATCTCTAGATGGAGATGGTTCAAAAAATTCTTTGGCAAAATACAAGCTCCATTTTAATTGATTTTTCCGTCTCATGTAACCTTGAAGAATTAAGAACATGGTCTGTCTGTATGTGAGATTTCTGGGTTCAGGATTCATTTAGGATCAATAATGACATTTTGGATTTACATAAATACAAAGATGAAAGAAAATGAGATGCGTAAAAAATACAAAAATTTAAAAGTACAAAAAAATTAAAAAATAAAAAGAAAGGAAAATATATACAAGGATTATTCTATCTACTAAATTTATTCCCCGACAACGGCGCCAAAAACTTGACATGCTCAAAAAGTGGTTATTTTACTCCCAAGTATAAGAGTGTCGAAGTAATAAAATAACCCAGTGTAGATGCTGGATTTCGCCTGAGGTCGACAATCAAGAATTTGCAGTATGTGGCACTAGCGATCCTGCAAAACAGTGGTAGAATGAGCTGTGAGTCTCTGTCCACCAGTGTGCTGGGTGTCGTAGAAACTCTGACGCTCAAGTCAGTAGTGAAGATGAGCGGTGAATAAAGTAAAAGGGAGAACAATGTATGATTTTACTTTGAACTCTTTAGGCTGCCGTGAGGGCGGATGGTTGATATTTAGATGGAGAATTGTTTAGATAACCCAAATGAGAGTGCTGAGAATTCAATGAATCCTTTTAGCTTGAATCATGCTTCCATTTATAGGCTAAGAAATGCTGCCTTTTTAGTTGGCACATGGAGGTAAGTCCCACAACGTGCTCAATATATAGGTATTTGATGATAAAAAATCTTAGCATGTGGAAACATATTCTGTATTTGGGAAAAGAGAGAAAAAATTGGTGAATTATCAAATGGATTCGTCCTTAAGCTGTTGGCTTTGCTTTTGTAAATGGTTTAAGGTTTTCTAGGTTGAGTTAAAAGATGATTTTGCCATTGGCCCAAATTTGGCCCGTACACCCGGTAAGATCGGGATCGATCCACATGAAATATATTTAATAGGATAAAATAACAAATTGAGTGAAAAATAAAAAGGTTGGATTTTTTTGAAGTGATTGGAAATTTTTTAATTGGATTGCAACAATAAAATAAAATACTTGGGGTTATGGGATCCACTTTTAATATTAAATTTAGAAATCCCACTTGTTATAAAATATAAATTATCATTATTACCCAATTAATTTATTTTAGGAATTAATTACGCCAAAACATATAAAACCATCTTTAAAGGCGGTGATAACTTTTGTCTATAACAAGTCCAATTAGGTACTCAATTATGCCAAATAAAAAAAAAACCACACATATAGGCGATAATAAAGTTTGTCAATAATTAATCTAGAATTAAATTAAATATTAATCAATAGATAATAATTATATATTATAATGTCAGTGAGATTAATCAAAATTTTCATATTAAAAGCTTCACCTTTTACCCCAGCAAAAAGAAATTAGCTACTCATAATTTGAATAAAAAAAACATATAATTTTATTACTAAAAGAAAAATAAATTACAAGAAATCTTTTAAAAAAAGTAACACATAAGACACTCTCTTTCAGGTTTTCCAGAGAATCCTTATAAGAAAGTATGTTTTTATGTGTTGAGCATCCTTTTATTTATAAAGGTTGCCCATCGTTCACAATTGCAAAAAATGTAATTGTGAACAACTGTCACAGACAATTGCTTGCAATTGTCAAAGTGGAAGGAACATCCATCGAAAGGTGGATGCTGACCTCCGCCAATAATTTTTTTATTTTTATTTTTATTTTGTGTATTTGAAAATAATAATTATATATGAAATACTTTGGATTATTCGTCAATTTCGGTCTTGAAAACGTCAGAATTAAAAAATCTTGTCAACAATATCGTTGTAGATCTTTGAGTCGTTTTTCATCTGGAACTGGAATCTCTTCAATCCGATATTGGAGTAAAAAGTTATGGCCAAAATACGAACATTGCACAGGGTTGCAATTTCTGGAGTTGTACACTGTTAGAACCCCCTATTAAATTTCTGGCCTTCAAAATCCAAATATCAAGTCTATTTTTCTAGATATGCATCCAAAGTATTATTTCACCTGCATAAAAGATAAAAAGCACAATAAAAATATATAAAACATAAATTTAATTATTATTTTACAAATATGCTAAATTAAGGGGATTAATGAAACTATAAGTGTAAAATGATTATTTTTTCTTTTAATGATTATTGTGTTCATCACACTACATAACCAGAATCAGATTGTTTAAATTCGGTTCTTCAATTTTGGAACTGGAACCGACTCTAAAAAATCGGTTCCAATTCCAAACCAGGAAAATCAATTCGGTTCTGGGTAGAAACAAAACCGATGCTCAGCCCTAAAGATGAGCCAAGCTCTTGTTTTGGAGTCCCTTTAATGATGGATCATAGTGGAGAGAAAGACTTGATGGTGTATGGTTGTGAGAGCTTTCAATTTGAAGAAGATAGAGAGCTATAGAGAGAAAATGGAGGAAATCCAGCTAATGAGAGAGAAAATATCTCATAATTATGGAGAATGAGATCAAATGGGACCAAGAAGGGAACCCTCGAAAGATCAACCCAAAAAGAAAGAATTTTGAACTAAATAAGATTCAAGTTAAGAATATATAGTAGAGTGTCTATTAGATATGTGGGGAATAGATATTGGTGTCTTACCTCCTCTGATAGGGTATTTTCATACTTATAAGACAATCCTTTAACTTTCTTCATGGATTGACACGTGGCACCATATGATATGAGTGCCTTTTGGTGCTTAAACACATGTATTGGTTGATGTAGTGCACCAGTGTTGTTCATGTATTGGTTGCATGTTTTCTTGAGACTTATTCCCTTCTTGCATGTGTCTCTCATTCATGACTTGTATGTCTCTTTTATCTTTACATGTGTCCCTCATGCATGAGTTGCATGCTTCTTTTAGATTTTTTCTTCTAAGTGGCGCTTTCTTATTGATCCTTTTTCGAGAGATAAAAATATCAAGTATTATCCTCAAGCTTGTGTGTCCTTTTTTGGACTCAATAATAGGAAGGAGTTAAGAAAATCTTACGGCTTCAAGAAGCCTATCAGAGAGGACTCAGAGATGAGTAAGGGAGGCTTGTTAGATAAGATTTAGGTAGATTTTAGGAAGACAATTCATACATTTTTTTTTTATAGGATACGTGCTCTCCTAGTGAACCCCAAATTTATCCCACGACAGGTTTTAAAAATCGAAATTGTTTTTCAGGTGATCTGGAAAAAGTTGATTTGGCTTGTCTCAGATCTTGCTGGTATCAAATTAGATTTTGTTCATAATTGCTACACATTCCCCCCGAGTTCATTTATTGGCCGAAATTTATGACTGATATTTAAATATCAAATATCAAGAACCCGTTTCTGTTTAATATAAAATGGTTTATCATGAGCCCACTAATGTGGGTGTACTCAGGATAAAGACGGGTGCGAAAAGTAATTTAAACCCAATAAAATAAGGCCCAGAGTAGCCCAAAAAATGAACCGACGATGGTCAGAAAACAAATACACAAGCCCAACCAATCCCTATTATGGACATAACCTTAATGCTGTAAGAAGAACAAAATGTATATAAACTTAAAAAAGTGCTTTTTCATTTGCTGCTTATTTCATAATTACTGTCTCGCTCGGGTTAGCTCAAATTTATAAATGCTGTTGTGTTGTCCCTTGGACCACTCTTGATTAAGATGCAACTACATTTTTTTTTTACGTGGTCCATTTTTTTTTCCTCTCTTTTTCTGAATCTTGTGGTCCTTATTTTCACCAGAATAAATTATGCCCCTCGTGCTTTTAGCATCAGTTAGTAACGACTGCTATATGTGTTTGTCGCTAAAATCACCACTTTGCCCTTTATAGATTCAAGATTTAAAAGCAACGAAGGTTTGTTGAAGAAAGAAAGCCTGATATAGTACATGGACCACAAGTTTTGTCTTATTTTGATAAAAACTTTTTTTTGTGCCATTTTCATTTTGCACTATGTATGACTGGATAATCGATCGGAATATGTTGAGATTGTCAATTTTGATCTCGTTTTGATTATAAATTTATGATATAAAATCGTCTTAAATTTTATATCAATTTCTAAACAGTATCTAAAATCCAATATCAATCAACACAGAATCTCAATATCGATTTGGAAATCTCAATTATCCCTAACTCAGAGCTATGATCAGCTATTATAACGGCAAAACGAATTAGTACAAATGTTGTTGTTGGTCCAAAAAAGTAGACAAGCTGTTGCCTCGAAAGGCTTTGATATGTTTCAAGTTTTTATAAGAAAGAAGAGAGATGGCCATCATTGCGTATCTAATTTTGTGAATTAATTTTTAGTTAGCGTATCTTAATCAGCATGGTTAAAGCTTAATTAATGCCCTTTTGATCCTCCCCAAAGAAGCAAAGAGCAAATGATGTTCAGCCAATCTTTAAAAAAGTGTAGTTACTAGTTAAGCCTATATGCCTAATAACAAAGGAATCATATAGGCCAAGGCGGTAGCATGAAAGATGTCAAAAGCATGTCGGTCAAAAAAATAAATATAATAAAAGTAATCAAGATTTCGGTGCTGACTCTGAAGGATAAAGGATTCAATTTCAGTGACTGAACAGAAGAAAAGAAAGAACAAGATTTTCACCTTGCTACTGAATATTATGGTATTTTAGTTGATAAAAAAAGTGAAAAAGCAGCAAGATGGTTTAAAGAAAGAAGCACACTGCAAAGCAATTTGAAAATTGATTTAAGATGATGGAAAGAAAAGAAAAAGGAGTGGAGAGAGAAGGGGAAAAGCAAGAATTGAAGGTGAAAAAGTTGAAACGCAGCATTTTGGTGGGGAAAAGGGCAAGTTCAAGAGCAGGTCCCTCTACTCCTTCACCCAAATGGAGGCTTGAATTTGAATCTTCAAGTTCAAACAATCCCATTGTTCAAGAATTTCTTAATAATACTCCTACAACAGCTGTGTCTGCTAGAAAACTTTGTGCCACCCTTTGGGAGATTCAGCCCCACCACCAAATCTCAGTTGCCAAAATGCGAAAAGCTGCTGTTTTTAAGCATAAACAAAAGGGTTCTGATGTTCCTACTCAGGTCCTTGACCCCCCTAATAGCCCCCCTCAACTTGACCAGGTACTCATTTTTTTCTAAGTTAAATGGGGTTCTTATTTATTCTTAATTTTATTATATTGGGTTGTTATTAGTTCTTTAGTTGATGTGATTATGTACTTGTGGTTTTTTGGGGACATAAATTTACTTAGTTTCTTAGAATTATGAGTGGCTTTAGATGAGAGTCTTTCTGTTATCTTGTTGGCTTCTGTTCTCTGGGTTTATTCAGTAATGCTTTGAGTTCATTTGGTGGTTCGGGTTCTTACTTGCACATATAGAAGTCCACTGCAGAAAGATTAATGTTGATTTTCATAATGAATTGTTTGAATTTACCAATTTAAAGGTTTTTAGTTGGATTTGAAAGTTTATTCTTTGGTAGAAAAATGAGAAAATTGAATGGAGTGATAGAGGCTTTGTAAATTTAGACGGCGGATATTTAGTTTACCCAATGAGAAAACTAACAAGTATCTGTTTATTTGCTGGACGAGTAGAAAGATGTAAAATGTGACTTGGTGAGAAATTACTATAATCTTTTTTCTTGTTAGTATCATGACCTACAATTCTTCCAGCCAGAGACAGCGAGTATCTTAAGGAGGCATCTTGCTACATCATTTATGGAACACCATGAATCAGTTGAAAGGAATGGCCGTGCCCTGCAGCCTGAATCTCCTGCAAGTTATGCTAGCTCAATGGAGGTGAATATATCTGGTCCTTTTTAACCTTCACATTTCTGTAGACCAAAAAAATGAAGTATGAGTAGTACCCATGTAGTGTCTCCGAGCAATGTACCTATAATAGGGAAAAGACTCGTAATTGCGACTCTTTGATTTCTCATTTTTAAGAGAGATGCGGAGATTTTATTTCCAGAAGTTTCTCCTGAATTTTCAGTGACTGCATATATTCGCATTGACTTCATATTGGATTTGAACTTAACAATTCTATCTTTCATTTTTTATGCCTTTTTAGGCAGTCCCATTTCAAAGCTATCTCACCTTCTTTATATGATTTTAATGGATTTAAATGATCCTCTCTGTGCAGGTGGCTCCTTATAACCAAGCAGTTACTCCCACCAGTTCTTCGGATTCTAGGAGTAAGCCGCTGTGCGAACCAAGGTATAACCTTAAAACGTCCACCGAGTTACTGAAGGTGCTTAATCGAATCTCGAGTCTTGAAGAACGGCACGTATCCAATATGTCTTTGGTGAAAACTTTGAAAATGGAGCTAGATCATTCTCAGGCCAAAATAAAGGAGTTGCTGCAAGAGAAGCAAACAGGGAGGCAAGAAATGGATGACTTGATGAAGCAAGATGCGGAGGAAAAATTTATTAGGAAAAAAAAGGAGCGAGATCGAATCAAAGCTGCTGTTCAGTTAGTAAGAGATGAGCTTGAAGATGAGAGGAAACTAAGAAATCGCTCAGAAAGTCTGCACCGAAAGCTAGCTCGAGATCTCTCCAACATGAAATTATCATTCTCTAATATTTTGAGAGAGCTTGAAAGAGAGAGAAAAGCAAGGATTCTACTGGAAAACTTGTGTGATGAGTTCGCCAAGGGAATTAGAGATTATGAAGAAGAGGTGAGGTCACTAAGACACAAGCCAGATACAGATCATGCTCACACGAAAAATGCTGACAGGTTAATCCTTCATATTTCGGAAGCTTGGATTGATGAGCGGATGCAAATGAAGATTGCAGAAACACATAATAACCTCTCAGAAAAACATACAATTGTGGACAAGCTAAGTCTTGATATAGAGAATTTCCTTCAAGCTAAACGCTTCTCTAAATCAAGGACGAAAGGTAGCTTGTCTGCAAATGAGCTGAACAAAAGCCATTCCTATCGTCATTCTCTAGAATCCTTTCCCTTGAATGCGGCTGTAAGTGCTCCTCAAGATGCAGTTAATGAAGAATGTTCTACTGATGTTGATTTACAATGTTCTGAACTAGACAAGAGTGCAAGTAGGAAACAAAGCAAAGGCAGCTGTAAACCACTTGGGGGTAATGCTAGAAAAGGTCATCTTGAAGAATTGGTAAATTCAAATTCAGGCAAGAAAAAGGTCAGGTCAAGAGAAAAGAATAGGGGTCATATCGCATCCAGTTTGCAAGGGCGGTTCAGCGAACACATGACCAGAACCAAGACCCAATTTCCAGATTGGGAACACGGTAAGCTAGAAGAAAAGATTGGAGCTACCCAAGAAGGTTTAAAAAACAAACACGGTGGAACTGGTGGATTGAAATTAAATCAAGTGGTTGACGACCTAATCAGAAATTATTCTTTGTCATCAGAAGGCGATAAGATTTATCCTGAGAGTGATTTAAAAGAAGATTCTTGTGTTCAGTCACTATTCACCAGTCATGCCAGTCCAGTTCAAAAGTGGATGTCAAAATTCACATCCCCTGAGTCTGAAAAAACCGAATCATCTTCAAAAGTACCTAGAGTCATGAAGGAGAATACCCTTAAGGACAAATTACTAGAAGCAAGGTTAGAAGCTCAGCTCTCTCGTTCAAAACCCTCCAAAAGTTCCTTCTAAGTTGACAGAGACCAGTGGACAAGCCTGAAGTACCAACTTTGTAGCAGAGAATTCTGGTTAAGTTTACATATGTACATGAGAACTGAATGATCTTAAACGGATCTAGTTGAATTTAAGTCCCACTATGTTGTTTCTTTTGCATGGATCATAAATGCAGATTTATTTTCTAACATGTCATCTTCATATTATTCATAAATGAATTATTTCACACCATCCCCAATCAGGAAACATGAAATTGAAGTATAGCTCCAGGGTGTAAGGTTTTGGGGTTAGCGCAGAAGCATTCATGTGAATGGAATTTAAAATGTTCTTCCAAAACCACTTTAAGGATTGTGGTTATGTCGTTGTTGATGTAAATAATATACTATTTAAATTAATTTATATATTAATTTAACATACATGCAACACATGTTTTATTTATCAACATAAATAATATTTACTGATAATAAAACATACCTTGATGTGCTTATTATTTTCCTTGAGCCTTTAGAATATCCTCTTTAATTTTTCCCTTGTAGTAGTGCACCAAGCGTTACACTTCTAGTTGACACACTAGCACTCTTTTACGAACAAATCGCTCTCACTCTTGAGAACAAAAGAAACGATTTTATTTTCTAGGATGTTTGAAGTCTTTAGAAATAAATTGGAACTATTCCAATAGAGAGATAAAAATTGCTGTTAAACTATCTAATGCTTATATATATATATACTAGATATTACCCGTGTCACCGGCACGATATTATAGAATTTATAGAAAGATTAAGATTCTGTTATTTAATTTGTTTGTTAATTTTTAGAGATATTTATCATGAAATGATTTTATTTTTTAATTAAATTATTTTATTCTTTAATTTATTTGGTAATTTTCATTTTCCATTAATAAATGATTTTATTCTTCAATTTATTAGGTAGTTTTCATTTTCCATTTTTTTAGAGATTTCATAGTGAAATGATTCTTTATCAACCATTAGATTATAATGAAATGATCTGAGCCGCCAATTAAGCCACATAAAGATAACATTTGGATACATTATCTCTCTTAATCGTAATCGTTGATTGCCTTCTCTTTCCTCCCACACCATTGTACTTTATAATATATATATATATAAAGCAATGTGAACAACAAGACATTCTTCAAGAAGTTTTGCCTTCAACTTGAACAAGAAGTTTTGCATTTCAACTTGAACAAGAGGTTTTAATTGTATCCTAATACAATAAGGTCAATCCAATATCTTCTTCAAATCAAATTTGATCTCTCAAAGATTCTTTCCAAAATAAAATTAGGATTCTTAATCAAATTTGGGAATCATAATTAAATAAAGACTTCCCTATTTAATCTTAAATAGAACTCTAATTAATTTGGGTGCTAGCCCACTAAATTAAAGTCTAATAGATTAAATATTATTTTGGCATATTAATTAATTAAATATTAATTAATTAATTTAACTTACTTAATTTTAATTAACAATTAATTAAAATTATATTTAATTTATTTAATATAAATATCAAATATTTAATTAAACAATTAAATCTTATTTTATATTTCGAATTTATTAATCAAATTAATATTTCCGAAATATCTCGAATATCCTAATCCAATTAGGAAATGTCAAAATAATCATTTATTAACTTTTAATAAACATCATTGAATTTGTAACATAGACGAGAACTATATTGTGCGACCGTCCTAGGTTCATTATCCAGTAGCAATGGAATAATATTAACTCTTTAATATTTCATCTCTATGATATTCCACAGACCATGGGTAATCGCCTAGCAGCAAGTCATGACCCCTAGTCGATGAATGAAGTGGGAAAACATATGAACCTGTTAGAATACACTTCGAACATGTCATCTTATTCCTTCCGATATTTATGTTTCTTATCGAGTCTGGATCATGGTAAGGTCAAATCCTTATATTCGACATATTTTTAAATTTTATCTTGTGGATTTGATATCTCTAAGATATCGACTGCTTTGGCCAAAGACTTATATCCACAACTTTGAGTTTACTTGAAACATCTCTTTATTATCAAAGCTATCGGATCCCATCTTGAAGCATACGTGACTTCGTACGTCAATTGCTCAAGGCCATCTAGTATTTATTCAAAGGACGTGGATAGTCGAATGAGGATATACTAGTGAACCAAAAGTACTATCGCACAAGTCATCATATGATCTCAGGTCAAAGGATATGATGACACTAATGTATTATTACGAAGATCAATGACCTTAGATAATATTACCATGTGATCTTACGTTTCCGTGGTCGTGTTCGATATTTCATTCTACTAATGAAACATCTATTGTCTGTGTCCTTATGATATGAGACTCATCATCCATTCTATTAACATCATATTTCAATCTAGGCAACACACAACAATATTGGTTAAGTGATATATTATTGTCCTGTATAACAATCACATTTTACCAAGAACTTAATTTGAGACATATATAAATATTATTGACTCTCATTATCACAAACGTCTTTTGGATTAACAATATTCATTTGACATAATGTCTCAGGACACACACATAAAATATGGATGTAATAATGTGTAGTTAACAAATGTATTTTATTAATAAATAATAAACTATATTACAAATATTATGCCTTAAACCATTACATCCATAACTGGTTTTAGGGCATACACTCTAAAAACTCCCATTTGCACTAAAGCTAGTTGTTATGATACCCAATGCCCATCTTCTCAAGATGACGCTCCATTTGTTCTTGGCTCATTGGCTTTGTGAGTGGATCAGCCACATTGTCAGCTGAAGGTGTTTTCTGAATGGCTATCTGCCCATCTCCAACATATTCTCTTAATATGTGATGCTTTATTTGAATGTGTTTGGATTTCTAGTGCGACCTTGGTTCCTTGGCCTGTCCTATAGCCCTATTGTTGTCGCAGTTCAAAGGAAATGCTCCTTCAATGGCTGGAACCACACCTAGCTCTGTAACGAACTTCTTTATCCAAACTGCTTCTTTCGATGCTTTCGAAGCTGCTATGTATTCTGCCTCAGTAGTGGAGTCCGCAATAGTGGATTGCTTGGCGCTCTTTCAACTGATTGCTCCTCTATTACATAAGAAAATGAATCCAGAGGTTGACTTATAATCATCAGTGTCTGTCTGAAAGTCCGAGTACGTAAACCCTTCCACTTTCAGTTCTGGTGATCCGTAAGTCAGTATCATATCCTTAGTTCTTCTTCAGTACTTGATGATTGCCTTGACTGATATCCAATGATTTTCTCCTGGATCGGACTAGAATCTGCTCGTTATACTAACAACAAATGCGATATCCGGTCTTGTACATAGCATGACATACATGAGACTACCTATGGCAAAAGCATATGGTACTTGACTCATGCGTGCTATTTCTTGAGGTGTTTTGAGACTCATCGATCTAGATAGATGAATTACATGCCTACAAGGCAACAAACCTCTCTTAGAGTCCAACATATTGAATCTCTTGAGCATCTTTTCTATGTACAGACTTTGAGACAAACCAATCATTCTTCTTGATCTATCTCTATAGATTCTTATGCCAAGAATGTAGGATGTTTATCCCAAGTCTTTCATTGAGAATGTTTTGGATAACCATACTTTGACTGAAGTCATCATAGCGACATCATTTCCCAATAGTAATATGTCATCCACATATAATATTAAGAACGTTATGGCACTCCCACTGACCTTTTTGTAAACACAGGGCTCATCCATATTTTTGATGAAACCAAACGTTTTGATCGCATCATCAAATCGTAGATTCCAACTCCTAGATGCTTGCTTTAGACCATATATAGATCGTTGCAACTTACATACTTTATGACTATCATATTTAGATGTAAAACCTTTTAGCTGTTTCATATAAATTTCTTCCTCAAGAAATCCATTTAGAAAAGCTGTTTTTACATCCATTTGCCAAATCCCATAGTCAAAGTAAGCTGCTATAGCTAAGAGAATTCTAATGAATTTTAGCATAGCTACTGGCGAGAAGGTCTCCTCATGATCAACTCTTTGTTTCTGAGTATATCATTTTGCCACTAGTCTAGCTTTATAAGTCTCCACTTTTCCATCATTTCTAATCTTTCTCTTGAAGACCCATTTACACCCAATATGACCAATTCCTTCAGAAAAATCAATAAGTGTCCATACTTGATTGGAATACATGGATTCCATTTCAGAATTCATAGCTTCAAGCCATCTAGAAGAGTTAATGTATGACATTGCTTCTTCATAGTTTCTTGGGTCATCAACATGAACCGCTTCACTAATCATAAAAGATTCAAAATCTTGTTGATTGACTAGGGTATATCTCAGTGGCATGCGAGATTCCCTAATTGATCTATGAAGTGGTTGTGTTTCTTGAGGTGCTTCTAGTTCTACTTGTTTTGGTTCCTTCTAAGTTGAGTCAATTCGTTTTCCAGAATTCTCTTCTTGAGAGACTTCATCATCTAGGTCCACTTCTTTTCCAGTATTTCCCTCTTGAACCAAACGGTCCTCAAGGAAGGTAGCATTCCTACTAAACATTATCTTGTGATCAGAGGGAATGTAGAAATAATATCTCATCGAATCTTTGGGATATCCTATGAATTGAGCTTTTTCAGATCTTGAGTCTAGCTTTTCTGTAAAGACTTTACTTACATAAGCTGGACTACCCCAAATCTTCAAATATCCTAAATTAGGACGTTTCCTATACCATATCTCATATGGGGTTTTGGGAGCGGATTTGGTTGGAACTCTATTTAGAGCATGCAATGCTGTTTGGAGAGCATATCCCCAAAAGGACGTCGGTATATCAATAAAACTCATCATGGAACGTACCATATTCAATAGGGTAGGATTTCTCCTTTCAGAGACACTGTTATGCTGAGGTGTGTAAGGAGGTGTTACCTGTGACACCATTCCATGTTCCTTGAGATAATCTTGAAACTCGGTACTTAAGTATTCTCCTCCATGATCAGATCTTAGATTTTTAATACTTTTTCCCAATTTGTTTTCTACTTCATTCATATACTCTTTGAACTTTTCAAAAGTTTCTGACTTATGTTTCATTAGGTATAAATACCCAAATCTTGAACAATCGTCAGTGAAAGTAACGAAGTATTGAAAACCACCTTTGGCCACTATACTAAGTGGGCTGCATACATCAGTATGTATGAGTTCCAAGGTTTCTTTGGCTCTTTCGTTTTTCCTTCAAAATGTGATTTGATCATTTTTCCTTTGAGACATGATTCACAAGTTGGATAAGGTTCTAAACCTAATGAATGAAGTAAGCCTTCATTCTCCAATTGTGCAATTCTTTTCTCTCCAATATGACCTAATCTTAAGTGCCAAAGGAATCTTGAATTAGGATTATCTCTTGGTCTTTTTGTTGTTATTTGTATTTAATTATTTGTTATGGTTCTCATTCATTTGCAAGACATACAATCCATTTTCTTTAGTGCAATACCAATAAATTTATTCATATAATAAATATTGCATTTATCATTAATAAAATGAAATTCAAAATTACATTTTGTCAATACTGGAATAGAAACAATGTTCCTTATTGCACTAGGAAAATGTAAAACTTTATCTAATAAAATTAAATGTCTTGATGGCATAGGAAGTTGACACGCCCCTACGGTGGTTGCAGAGACAAGTTCTCCATTTCCAACTTTCAGGACCACTTCTCATTCCTTAAGTAACCTCTTACTCTTTAGAATCTGCGGAGACATACAAATATGTGAGGTCGCAGCAGAATCTAAAATCCATGAATGAGATATGGAACTTATTCCAAGATCCATTTCAATAACAAAGAACGAGGAAGTACCTTCCTTTTGATTTTTCAAGCTCGCAAGGTACTGAGGACAATTCCTTTTCCAATGTCCTTTCTTCTTGCAATAGAAGCACTCATCTTGGGCCTTCTTTTCCTTCTTTTTCTTCGATATGCCTCTAGTGGGCTTAGATTTCTTAGAGACTTGTTTCTTACCCTTTCCATTTTTCTTGCCCTTGTGAGGACCATAGATAGTAAGAACAGCCCCTTTATCATTTCCCTCAACCTTCAAGATGTTTTCAACCTTTTCATAGGTCTTTAATGAGTCATGAAGCTCACTAAGTGACTTAGTTGATCTAATCAACTTATTCATATTGAAGTTGGAAATGAAACACTTGAAGGCGGGAGTCAAAGACTGTAGGATCAAATCCACTTTAACCTTGAATGTTAGTCCTAGATCAAATGTATCTGTTTGATCAATCAAATTGATCATTTGGAGCACATGATCAGAGACTGGAGTCAAATCCTTCATCTTTATCTTGAATAACTTGCTAGTTACATCGTATCTAGCAGTTTCACTACTTTCACCATACAACTCTTGTAGGTGTTCCATGATTTCCACCGAAGAGTTCACCCTCTCATATTGCTCTTGTAGAGTTTGGCTCATAGAAGCTTTGATATAGATTCTTACCTTAAGCTCATCGTCTTTCCAGTTATAGAAAGCAGCGACCCTTCATCAGAGATATCATCATTAATAGGATTAGGATCTTTCATATCGAGAACATAATAGAGACGTTCGTAATCCAAGACGATCTTGAGCTTACGCTGCCAATCCAGGAAATTGGGGCCAATGAGTTAATCTTTGTCAAGTATTGATGTTAGTGGATTCATTTTGTATCACGTACTCTGTTGAAAACACAAGTTTGTTAATGATTTTGTAATAAGTATTTAACAAAATTTAAGGTCTTTTAAATAATGTTGATCCCACTAATTTTACTCGAATTCCACATTCCCCTATGCGGAAAACAGAAATATTATTGGATATATTTCTAGTGGGACGTCGAGTTCTCATTGTTAATGTCATGTCTCACCTAATGGGTTTTGGCACTTCATTTGCAATGAGTCAAAACTCATTTTATTTGTATCTCAATACAAGACTCGACATTTCCACCTCTAGCGAACAATGTCTCACCTAATGGGTTTTGACATCTTCACTAGTTAAGTTAGGCCCAACACCTTTCATCACGTAACAAATGTGATTGGCCCTCACCTAATGGGTTTTGGGTTTGCAATCATTAGGCTACATATACGAACAGGTCAAATAGTACTTAAACATATAAGGGTCCCTCACCTACTGGGTTTTGGGATTACAAAATATATTCAGTGGACTATTTTATTGTGTTGGAAGGTTAATGCTTAATATTAAATCTTTGGGATTATTTAATTATTCATATCTTATATGATTTAGGTCTTTTCTTTTAGTGTGTCTTGATGTCTTTGTATCTTATACTTTCATCGTGCACAAGCACATTAAGCACATAACTTTTATGTTTGGCTCTAGACGAGGGGGATCCTAATCTTTTATTAACGCTTTAATAAGACTGTTCCATTTGGTTTAATACAATCCTTCACAATTCGGTAACTAGAGAAAAACTCATAGAAGATGAGGGGGGTCTGGCGTGACCACTTAAGGTCCTACCTTCTTAGGCTCTTATCACCTTGGTGACAAAGTTCTCTTTAGTACCTCTTTGTTCGAGAAAGTCTTAGGCTTTCTTGGCTTGAATAATCCTAGTACTAATATTGAAACTCTTAAAAGATTATACTTTGATTATCAATTAATGTTTTAATCATATTAAATAATTAAGAGATATAATCAAAGTTGTATTATGATTATTATTGTGATTTAATTTTAATCCAATTTCTATTACAATTCTTTCCAAAAATAATTTAAGGATCGTGGTTATGTCGTTGTTGATGTAAACAATATACTATTTAAATTAATTTATATATTAATTTAACATACATGCAACACATATTTTATTTATCAACATAAATAATATTTACTGATAATAAAACATACCTGGATGTGCTTATTATCTTTCTTGAGCCTTTAGAATATCTTCCTTAATTTTTCCCTTGTAGTAGTGCACCAAGCGTTACACTTCTAGTTGACACACTAGCACTCTTTTACGAACAAATTGCTCTCACTCTTGAGAATAAAAGAAACGCTTTTCTTTTCTAGGATATTTGAAGTCTTTAGAAATAAATTGGAACTATTCCAATAGGGAGATAAAAATTACTGCTAAACTATCTAATGCTTATATATATATATATATATATATTATATATATATATATATATATATATATATATATATAAAGCAATGTGAACAACAAGACATTCTTCAAGAAGTTTTGCCTTCAACTTGAACAAGAAGTTTTGCCTTTCACTTGAACAAGAAGTTTTGCCTTCAACTTGAACAAGAGGTTTTAATTGTATCATAATACAATAAGGTCAATCCAATATCTTCTTCAAATCAAATTTGATCTCTCAAAGATTCTTTCCAAAATAAAATTAGGATTCTTAATCAAATTTGGGAATCATAATTAAATAAAGACTTCCCTATTTAATCTTAAATAGAACTCTAATTAATTTGGGTGCTAGCCCACTAAATTAAAGTCTAATAGATTAAATATTATTTTGGCATATTAATTAATTAACTATTAATTAATTAATTTAACTTACTTAATTTTAATTAACAATTAATTAAAATTACATTTAATTTATTTAATATAAATATCAAATATTTAATTAACAATTAAATCTTATTTTATATTTCGAATTTATTAATCAAATTAATATTTCTGAAATATCTCGAATATCCTAATCCAATTAGGAAATGCCAAAATAATCATTTATTAACTTTTAATAAACATAATTGGATTTGTAACATAGACGAGAACTATATTGTGAGACCGTCTTAGATTCATTATCGAGTAGCAATGGAATAATATTAACTCTTTAATATTTCATCTCCATGATATTCCACAGACCATGGGTAATCGCCTAGCAGCAAGCCAGAGCCCCTAGTCGATAAATGAAGTGGGAAAACATATGAACCTAGTAGAATACACTTCGAACATGTCATCTCATTTATTCTGATATTTATGTTTCTTATCCAGTCTGGATCATGGTAAGGTTAAATCCTTATACTCGACATATCCTTAAACTTTATCTTGTGGATTTGATATCTCTAAGATATCGACTGCTTTAGCCAAAGACTTATATCCACAACTTTGAGTTTACTTGAAACATCTCTTTATTATCAAAGCTATCAGATCCCATCTTGAAGCATACGTGACTTCGTACGTCAATTTCTCACGGCATCTAGTATTTATTCAAATGACGTGGATAGTCGAATGAGGATATACTAGTGAACCAAAAGTACTATCGCACAAGTCATCATATGATCTCAGGTCAAATGATATGATGATACTAACGTATTAATGACCGGCGTAAACACACACGTATAACGCAAGCGCACGTATCGTTCAAGTAGTATAAAAATATCGATCCCACGAGGACTTAATTCCTACTATTGTTATTAATTATTGAATCTATTTATTTACAGATATCTAATTAAATGAAGAAGAGAATGATTATTTGATTGGTTGAAAGTGGTTTTACAAAATAAATAAATAAATAAAAAGATAAAAGAAAATACTAAGGAAAATAACAAAAGACACAAAGATCTAGGGTTGTGAATCATTCTAATATCTTTTAAAAGATGAAGTGATTATTTTATGTTTGTGTAATAAATCAGTTTACTAACCTGGAACACTAAATTATGCAAAAGCCTCTGTCGATGGTCAGACGCAAATACCCAGTTTAACCCAATTGAACCATATGTCTATGTCAACCAAATTATCTGGATTCATTAAGTTTAAGTTCCAATTATGGCTACCCCCGCCTGACAGGTATATGTCTATCCTGTAAGGAAATCTATTAAAGGGTTATATATCCTCAAGGAAGATCGTGGGCTATTAAGTCTAAGGCTGAAACCTAAAATCCCTATGTCTAGTTCATTTTAGATTTACCACATCAATCTTATTGGTGATCAGACAACAAGAAGCATTAAGCTTAAGACTTAATAAGTAAACCTTTAAATTACCCAAACTATAAAATAACCCCTTATAACCGGTGATATTAGAATTCATCACAACCCCAGATAACTAACACATAACTAGGGCTAGTAAAAACTTAAAAATAAAAGACATAAAATAAAAATGCTGAAAGTAAAAGACATAAAGTAAAAGCTGAAAAGTAAATTGCTAAAAAGTAAATGCTGAAAGTAAATTGCTGAAAAGTAAATAAAGTAAAATTACAATAAAAGAAAATACTGAGGTAAAAGGATCCACTTTTATTACTTCTATTTTAGATATCTCCCTTAATATAATATATTAACTTTGCATGATAATTACCAACCAGCCATATAGGCGGTATCCAGATTAAGTCAAATTAATAATTAATTACCAACCGACCAATCAGGCGGTATCCAGTTTAGTCAGGTTAAAACCAATTTAAATAATTACCAACCGACCAATATGGCGGTATCCTCGTTAAGTCAGGTTTTAACTAGTTTACATATTATAATTAAGGGAGATTAATCTAAATATTAGTAATAAAAGTTTTACCTTTTACCCCAGCAAAGGGGAGTTACCTCCTCATTACTGAAAAGTAAAAACTGAAAATTAAATAAAGAAAAGTACTGTGCGTAAAAGTAAATTGCGGAAAGTAAAAACTGAAAAGTAAAGAAAAGAAAGTGCGAAAGCGGAAATTAATTACTGAAAGCTATAAATAAACAAACAAGATACAATCTTCTTAGTATTCTTAAGGAATTCCTTATAAGAAAGTCTGAATTTTACAAATGAAATGGCTTGGTATTTATAGGCAAAATTTTACCTCCATCAAATCATCCACCAAATCAATTATTAATTGCTCCACTAATTGCTCCACTAATCTCTTATCATGTTTGGTGATGATTTGATGATTTGATAATTTCTATTATTTATTTATTAATTTATTTTTTGCTTTGAAAATGATTGAAAGTGACTTTAATAATTACACACTACACACTTCTGGATGGTTCATCAATTTCGGGCATGAAATCTTCAGAATTCGAAATTATTTTATCTTTCAAAGTTGTAGATCTTTGAGTCTTCTTTAATCTGGAACTTGAATCAGCTCAATCCAATATATGAGTAAAAAGTTATGCCCAAAATATGACAGATGCGCAAAACTGGAATTTCCAAAACTGCACTTCGTCAAAACGCCATTTCAAGTTTCCAATCTCCAAAATTAAAATATCAAGTCCAATAATTGCCCTTATTTGACCCATATTTCATCCTAAATGATTTCATTGAGACCCGATATTATTTTATCTGCAAAATAAACTAAAACACATCAAAACGTTCATCAAACCCGAGAAACTAAACAAAATATTAAGTTAAAGGGGCGGTAAATATTGATATATTTTCCGCTCATCAATTAATATGAAGATCAATGACCTTAGATAATATTACCATGTGATCTTACATTTTTGTGGTCGTGTTCGATATTTCATTATACTAATGAAACATCTATTGTCTGTGTCCTTATGATATGAGACTCATCATCCATTCTATTAACATCATCTGTCAATCTAGGCGACACACAACAATATTGGTTAAGTGATATATTATTGTCCCGTATAACAATCACATTTTACCAAGAACTTAATTTGAGACATATATAAATATTATTGACTCTCATTATCACAAACGTCTTTTGGATTAACAATATTCATTTGACATAATGTCTCAGGACATACACATAAAATATGGATGTAATAATGTGTAGTTAACAAATGCCTTTTATTAATAAATAATAAACTATATTACAAATATTATGCCTTAAACCATTACATCCATAACTGGTTTTAGGGCATACACTCTAACACAGGGAAACAAAAGTATTGCCATGGTAATGCAGATTCTTATCAACCATTGATAAGTTCACGTTATGAAATACAAACTCATTAGTAAAATTCATTATTAAAAATCAACTTGTAAAGAGTGAGTGTTCAAGGATTATAATAAATCACCAGATAGTTTCATATTAAGCATGTAACAGTTCAGGTTCACCAATAAAGTATATATTGTCACATTTCGCAACGGTTTTTATTATTGGTTTTTGTCACGACCTAAAATTGAGGCCAATGACAATGAGATAAATAAACAAAATAAAATTATAATAAGACCAGTCAAATTGTCAAAAAGTCAGCAGAAAACGGTCAAAATATCAAAACATGACTCGGTCAAAAGGGACCAAAATATAAAATTTCAAAACATGCCCCAGGAACTTTAAAACAAAAGGAATTATAAAATCATATGGAAAATATCCACAACATTCCCACAGTTTAAGTGTGAACACCTGTCGTAAAAAAATAATTAAAATTCAAATAATGGTCCGATCATGTAATGCATCACCTAAAAAAATACACAGTCAGATAATCTCAAATACAAGTCAATTACCTCCACGAATGCACTAACACCACCGAAACGAAGAAAACTACTCAACACGATCTGAACACTCTCAAGGAATCAAACCCGCTCATCGCTCTCTGAAGCTCCAAAACCAAAAACGCATTTGCAAGCTTTGAAGCTCCAAGGTCTAATCTGAAATGTTAAATTAAGGGGTGAGCGAAACCACGTGCTTAGTAGAGATTAATGTACTCACCTTAATTGGATTTACCAAAACCCCTTATGGTTAGTAAAATATAAAGATATATATGTCCGATAAAACAATGTTGAGGATGCGAGTTAAGAAATAACTATAATTTATACATTTTATCAATATAAATAAATTATACATCCTCGAAAACATTAATCATTTACATAATAACATTAGTGAAATTCCACACGGGGCTGGGTAACGAGACTCCAAACACCAGAGCTGTAAACAAGCAATGTGCCACGTGGGGCCACATAACCGGTCACCTCAAACAGGAACCGTGAATAATCAATGTGCCACAACGGGGCCACATAAAAAACATGATCATATGCCATGAAGGGATCCTCATGATCAAATGCCACAATGGGGCAATAATAAACAAATCATGCGCAAGTTCGGGACTCTCACCCAGGAACGCGTCATCACCATCCAAATAGCGCCACTCAAGGCCGAGTAATAGTTACCGTAACAGGTCAACTGGGGTCCATAAGGTGGGCCAAAACGGGACTCAACATAAGAAAATGCCACAATGGGCTAAATAATAACCAAGATGTACGCCATAATGGGGCTCCACATATACCAATTTAATTTATCCATTTTTAATATTTTTACCGATCTAAGTCTGGTCCAATTTACATTTACACTACCATGCAAATATTTATATAAAAAAAAAACTCATTATGGTCGAGTCATGCTGCCCAACGCGCCATTTCATATTTCCATAAAACATGGCTAATGTTAAAACATATTTCATATTATTTTCATAGGCATAATATAATGATACACACACACACACACATATAAAATTTAAAACCATAATTAAGATGAATATCGAATCCATACCTCAAACCCATGCTCGAAGCGTGAAACCGATCTCACAACGATGTTAAACGCGCTTGGACTATTTCGTTGGTCTAAGAGCTACAAAACTCTCTTTGGGCTCACCCGGCACGCTACGAGGCACACGAAGGCCACAACAACCACCCAACCACACTTCACAATCAAGGCCACAATCCGAAAATAATAATCCATAACTCAAACTCAAATCTCAATACAATTCAAATAATCCAAAACCGGTAAATTAAACGAGTAATAAAAAATATGAAAAATACACGAATATTAGAGTTCGGGTCTATTACTGTACGAAAGGGTCTAACCAACACGTAAGAAACGTCGAGCAGGAGATTCTGCCCAGACACATCAGCACATGGCCTTCACGGTCCGCCACACGTATCGACGCGTGGAGCCCACGTGCTACCACACCGCTGCCACCAGAATGTGTGTGTCGTCGTCCTGAATCCAATGACGGTGGTCACTCACCCAACGGAGCTCCAGTTTTCCGTGAATCATTAAAAAATCGTCAGAATCTTCAAGCCACGATCTCGCCGAAAAATATCCATCTCCGACGACACCACCACCACCAAAATACTCATCACAACCTGCTCTATCTTTTCCCCTAGCTCACTTACCGAAAAACAACACAACAAGGCTTGTTATAATCCAATGGTACATGGAGTTGTATCCCAAGTGCAGATCATACTATCATTCTTTCAAAATCGGCTATGAAATTTATGTCTGAATTTCCATCCCATATACTAATGGATATAAAAAAAAACTAACAAACCACACACCCCTATATGCAGCGATAATAAAACAAACATGCAGTCGTACAAAAACATAAAACACACGCACACACATATGCAATGGGGAAATATGAATGCAACATCTAAGGTGAGACACACCGAAGTGCAATCTCATCACACCTTTTAGTATCAAGGCATTCAGAAGTCGATGAGAAGTCATCTTGCTTCCTCACCCAAACGTTTTTAGAAGTATCATTCACTTGAGAACACCTTGTCAACAATGCAAGTTCATATATTGAGGTTGGGTCACCAGACGATGGACAATAAGGGAAACCATATGACTCTCAACAAATGGCTTCTTCCATAGGTCACGTGGAGGAATGATAGGTAAAGTTTTAGACGATGATGACTTATCATATTTTGACTCAATGCTAATCCTTATAATGTGGTTTAGCTTCTCAGTCCCACTAGAAAATATAGATATTTAAGTCCTAGCACTTTCAAGTTCTACTCCTAGAAATTTGACTCTATTAGCTAGTCATTTATTCATCTCCTCAAAGTCATCAATAACTGAAAGGCTTTTGTCAAGCTTGGCTTGAACTTCATTATTTTCTAGCTCAGTTTCTTTTAGTCTCTTATTGACCTCAACATTCAGATTCTTGATAGTTAAGCTCTCATTAAACAATTCAGTGTAAGCTACCTGAAGATCATCCTCATCTACAGAGTCTTTGTGAGAGAATTCTGAATCAACATCTACATCACTACCGTTAGCCTCTCTCTCACACACTACACTGAAAGAAAATGCCATGTACTGACATTTCTCGTTAGAAGACTCGTAAGAAGTATAATCATATTCTGAATCATTATGGGAGACTACTTTAACCTTTTTGCCCTTAGACTTTAGGTATGTGGGACACTCAGACCTAATATGTCCAAAACTTTCACACTCATGGCATTGAATAGCTCGATGTTTGCTATCTTTATCCTCTATAGGCTCTCTCTTACAACGACTATTCTCTCTAGGTATCTCATCCTTTTTTCTATCAGTGCCACAACCATTTTTCTTCAACTTCAAAAATTTCTTGAATTCTTTAACAAACATGGCCATATCAGCATTTGTGAGAGTATCATCCTCATCATCCTCATCATCATTGGATGAATCATAGGAAACTTCCCTCGTAGTTTTCATTGATAAATTCTTGGGATTTCTATGTCCTGAAAGTTTACTCTCATACACCTGAAGATTGCCTACGAGGTCGTCTAATTTAAGGTTATCAAAGTCTTTACTCTCCTATATAGCTGTAATCTTAGGTAAAAATCTTTCAGGCATGGATCTAAGAATTTTTCTAACTATCAAATTTGTAAAAATATTCTTACATAGGTTAAAGCTGGAGTTAATAATATCATTAATCTCAGCGTAAAATTCATCAAAAGTCTCATCATCCTTCATCATAGCCGTCTCAAACTTAGTAGCAAGTTTTTGGAGCTTATTATTTCTAAGTGACAGTGTGCCCTCATGAATAGTCTCGAGGATGTCCCATGCATCATTGGCAATCTCACACATAGATATTCTTCTAAACGCAGCGGAGAAACAACAATATATATATATATATATATATATATATATATATATAATATATATATATATATATATATATCATTGATGGCTTTGCTGTTCCTATTGCTCACTTCAAACTCCTCTCTTGTCCAGATTACTTTATCTTGGAGGGAAGTGACCCCATTAACAGTGACCACAAGAGATTTTCACTCATATTCTATTGACAGCCACACCATTTTATCTAGGGATTTAATAAAGGCTCTCATTTGAACCTTCCAATGAGGATACTTAGTTTCATCAAAGAATGAGAGATAGTTTAAGAGATGACTCTTATCCATAGCTAAAGGGTCAAGGATCGCAGTCAGACTCTGATACCAATTGAAAATTCGTAGTTAACATATGGTTTTGGTCTTGTGCGGAATTTATCAATGTACTCTAACTAAGACACGTAAAAAATAGAGCAACTGTGGTACGAATCAAACAAGCACCCTTACTTCTAGACAAATACAATCAATGTGATATATGAAAGTAGTAAACAAAACCAACACATAAATTTTATTGACGAAGTGGAATACTCTTAAGAGTTAAAATAACCACTCCGGGTATAGGCTACCACTCGAATCCACTATAATTGAGGAAACTTACAGCGATGATATAAGACCTATAGTTAAAACTTCACCGACTCGAATACCTTTAAACTATAATAACTCGAAGAACTCCCCGAGCCTGCACCAAGCGGCCTTCATAGAACCTCTGAAGTCTCTGCGTGAATTCTGATCTGCAAACTCGCAATGCCAGAACTCTGACTACCAATCTTCCTCCTTTACAACTCTGAAGGCTTAGAAAATTGAGTTAAGGTTGTGTTTTTGTGCTGACGGTATATCAAGAAACATTCTCATGAAAACAAAGAAGACAAAAGTACTATAAAAATCTTCAAGGTAAATTGACAAACAGGAGAAAACTAAGGATATGAAGCTCTGATAATTGTGTTTCTCACTTGGGATAAAGTGGCTATGTGTTTGCTTAAATACTTATGATTTTTCCATCTCTCAAATAGGCTAAAAAATACGTCCAAAATAACACATCATCGCAAGTGCGTTCAAATTCAACAAGAACGCAAGGTAATCCGCAAAACTGTTCTAACACAATCTCGAACGCACCTCAAATGCGAGCCTTTGGATAGTTTCGTTCAAACGTGACTCGAACGTACCTTGAACGCGATACCTTTTTGTTCGAACGTCCATTAAAACGAATCACAACCACATAGAGTTCGAACTCAAATAAGAACACACAGCGAACGCAAACCCTGACAACTTTATCCGATGTTGTCCAAATACTTGTCCAATTGCACTGAGATCTTCAAGACTTATTACAACTCAATTGAACTCGTTTTGTTATGGAAGTTGCCAACAAACATGAAACTAACAGTCTTTGATACTATTTGTAACAACTCAAGTTCACCAACCAAGTAGATATTATCCGTTTTATGCACATAACTTGTCACGATTTTTGTTATTGGGCTTCACAACTTAAAAAACATCTATTAAATTATTATAAACCAGTCAAAAAAACTCTACCTCGCTAACGAAGCGAATATGAGAGAAATGGACTACAATACTTGAGTGTGATCAAATTACAGCAGCAACAAGTAACAAGCCTAAAGCAAGTTTGATGTTAAATTGCTTTTGACTGTTAGAACCAATAACGTAATGCACCATATTTGTACTTGCTCTAGCAAAATTGAATAGATTATTCAAAAGGAGAAGCAGCATCTGACCAAAGACGTGGTGACGTTGACTAGTGCTGATTCTTTTACATACTAAAAAAATAGCATTATTAATGAAAAGACTTCTAGATGAGGAATGACAGATAGTCCACCATCTGCTAATAAGATTGGAAGAAAGTGTTTAACCAGAAATCTTGCATTAGCAACCCCTTAAATATCTGGCCATTTCCCATTTTGATCTTATTTATAATGAAACTGATAAGAACACCATCTATATTAGCTACAATAATGTCACATTTTCGTTATATACTTGCTGCAAATAATAATAATAATAATAATAATAATAATAATAATAATATAATAATAATAATAATAATAATAATATTGGGGCTCTTTATTAGGTTCAAAGAACCTTTAAAATCTATGATGGACGTTAAGTTTTGGGCCTACAATAAAGTGAAATAATTTTCAAATCCAAAAGTATCCCATAATTAATCGGTGGAAAGAAATTTTTTCTTTCCCTTTTTATTTTTTCTTTCTCTAATTAAGTAGTGAGAATAATTATGTGAAACCAACTCCACTAAGCAGTATTAAAAAAGCAAACCAATTAAACGGTTGATGTAATCCAATATTCCAATCACCAATTGGGATCCTGAAACTCGATTAACGCCGACTAATAATAATCATAAATGAAAAGTTACGAGGAAAGATGCCCATCACCACTAATTTCCATGTGGGGGTGCAACGTTTCATTAAATTTATAAACAGAAGAAAATCTCATTCCCAGATTTTGCATGGTTCAAATCCAACGGTCCAAATTACAGATACTACCCTCCTAATGAGGCTATAAAAAAGGACCCTCTTGGTCTCCAAGTCCAGCAACAAAGTGGGTTTTAGCAGCTTGAAAGTTTTAGTATTAATATAGATCAGGCTTGATTTGGTTTAGGGTTTTGTTAATGGTGGTGAATGGAGCTCTCTGAACTCCAAGTCTGAAAGGAGGTGATGGTTAGCCACGCCTGCTAGTTCATGAATACCCCTGGTTAAGCTCAGATTCATTGAGCAGTCTAAGGGTTTGCATGAACTAGGAGACGAGGTTGCCTTGATCTTTTTGGTATTGGAGTGAAGGGAGCTCCATTCGTATCTCTTTTTATTTACCTTCTTAAATAAAGCTTTTGGCTGCCTGCTCCTGGTTTGTTAATTTCTACTCCCTTTTCCTTTTTCAGGTCTTGTAAAAGAGGATTGACAGTTTTACGTTGTTGTGGAGATTAACACAATCCACTTTTGTTTGAGATAAGAACCGGCTATGAAAAATATTTCAACTTAATCACTTAAACAAAGTTCTGACATTTCAGCATATATGGAGTTAGACAAATTTGTATAATTGATATCTTGTGCCGTAATGGCTGAAGAACGCTAGCTTTTAATTTGTAATATAAGAATGTGATTTCTACTTTTTAGTTTTGTGGCAATATTCATTAATTCTCTTTGTTAATCAACTAAAATGTCTGATCAGGTGATGATCAAGTTGACACTGCCATCACTATTTACACATTCACGTGGGATTGTCTTTTCATTTATTTCTTTTTAAAAGTCATCACCATTTTCAAAATAATAATAGTAATATTGATTTAAGGCACCACCACCAGCCAAGCCAACAGTTCGATAAATTTTCATTTATTTGAAGTATATCGGATTTTATTTGATGATAAGTAAAATTTTGTATAATTTTTTATTTATGATTAATAATTGGATAAAAAATTATTAATAATTAAATTTTAATTATAATATCTATTACTATATATGCATACGTTGCGATCTCAATTCCTCAATTAGAAACACAATCCATAGTGATTTCCCTGTTGAAATTGCATCAAGCACTAATTAACTTCCTTACCGTTGTATAGTTTCATTTTTTTTTAGAATATTACATCAATTAAAATCCTTGTAACTAACATTCTCAAAAAAAAAAAAAAAAACAATTAATATTTACTTATTTTGTTAATTTTAATTCAAACATGGGCTTTAATTTTTTTTTTTAAGTGGGAGATTGCCAAATTTTCCACTAATGTTTATGCTTACTTATCCTCTATTATTTTAATAATACCTAAACATCAGTTAAATAAAAATGTCAAAAAAATTATTTGCATCCAAAATATTCAGAGTCTAGCCCAATTGGAGAGAGTTTAGCCCAAACCCAAAGAATTAAGATAACCATTATCACAAAAGAACTTCTTCAAAAGTGAGACATGGATTCATTTTGACACATCCCAATTTACTTAAGACATGACTGACAAGAGACGGTGATACTATCTCCTTAAGCCTCTAATTTGAACATACATAACGTGACATAATCTACTAATGAACTGTCTGATTCTGGATATGCATATATGATACGTAATATATTCACATGAATTATATGAAACATGTTTAATACAACATAGTCGATACATGTACACTTCAATCGGCCTCAAGGCCTATCATTGCAAATATATGTGTGAATGTGGGGACCCCTGAAGCTGTGTTCCTAATGATTGCAGCTCGTATCTATCTTCTTCAAATCTTGTTCGCTATATATTTATGAATTCCTGCAACATAAAACTAAAGATGGAAAGTAAGTCGTGTGAACGACGTTGTGAATGAATACTGATAAGTTAAGCACAAATTAACATAAAATGTACAAATGAATTTGTTTCGTATATCTTGAAACCTGACTTGTGGGTTTCTGGAACGTAAATCGTAATTCTTGTAACATGTACCGAAAAATATATATTGTGATATGTATATCATGACGATGACTAAAAGTTCATAAATACAACCGCAAGCATGAATTCGCAACTATAACATGAATTGAAAAATATACATTGTAACCTTATCTGTGAATTGTAAACATCACTTGCAAACTGCAACATAAACTGTAAATCCTAACATGCACTGAGATTCATAAACCTGACTATAATCTATGTACATGACTTGCAAATTGTGACCTGTAAGCTAAATCATGGACTTGAGACTACAAACATAATTGTAATACAAAAACATGATTTGTAAACTAGCAACATGCCCTGTAAACTATACACTTAATTGATAAGTGTATTATTGATTTAGAAACAATACTCATGATATGGAGTTGTAATTGTAACTACAAACTGAGAAACTTAAATTGAAATCAGGACAACGAATTGCCACATGAATTGAAAGCTGTAACATAAACTAAAAGTTGTAAACGTGAATCGTAACTGTAATCGTGAATCTGTAAACTGATAACGCGGACTAAAATTATAAACGTGAATTGAAATTGTAAAACATGAAAACCATCTAACTTGAAAGGTTATATATATCAAGATCAGGATTGGGACGTCTCCCCCGCATTGTCATACGTATCAGGATTCGACCGTCGCCCTTGCATACGCTTGCATATGTCGCAAAATATGAAAACATCGCTCGTATCGTAGCTTGGGAGCATGAAACCTAATTAGCGAGACCTAGCACTGTATAAGCAGAGGAATATGAGTTATAACATGTAACCTATTAGTGGGAACCTAGTGACCGGTGCGTAATCACACCCATATAACGCAAACACACGTATCGTTCAAGTAGTATAAAAGTATCGATTCCACGAGGACTTAAAACCTTTTGTTATTAATTTATGAAGTTAAATGTTTACAAGTATCTAATGGATTGGTTGTTTGATTGAGTGGTGACTTTAAAACTTAAAACAAGTAAATAAAATTGCTTGAAAGTAGATTGAAGAAAATTCAAATTTATAAAACTATCCAGGGTTGTGAATCCTTCCAATATCTTTTTAAAAGATGAAGTGGTTATTCTACGTTTATGTAATATGTTGGTCTATTAACCTGGAACACGAAATTATGTAAAAGCTTCTTTCGATGGTCAAATACAAATACCCAGTATAACCCAATTAATCATATTCCTATGTTAACCAAGTTATCTGAATTCATTAAGATTAAGTTCCAATTATGGCTACCCCCGCCCGACAGGTATATTCCTATCATGTAAGGAAATCTATTAAAGGGTTATCTATCCTCAAGGAAGATCGTGGGCTATTGAGTCTAAGGTCTTAAACCTAAAATCTTTTTTCCAAGTTCATTTTAAGTTTACTGAATCAATCTTATTAATGGCCATTTAACAAGATGCATTAAGACTAAGGCTCAATAAATAAACTTTTATATTACCCAAACCGTAATTTAACCCCTTATAAACCGGTGATATTGGACTTCATCACAACCCCAGATAACTGGTTTAGTTACGACACGTATTTACGGGTAGTAGAAACTTAAATAAAAGAAAAGACATAAAGTAAATGCTGAAAAGTAAATGCTAACAGTAAATGACGGAAAGTAAATGCTGAAAGTAAATTGCTGAAAAGTAAATGTTGAAAGTAAATTGCTGAAAAGTAAATAAAGTAAAAGTACAATAAAAGAAAATGATGAGGTAAAATGATCCACTTTTATTACTTCTATTTTAGATATCTCCCTAAATATAATATATTAGCTTTGCATGATAATTACCAACCAGCCATATATGCGGTATCCAGATTAAGTCAAATTAATAATTAATTACTAACCGACCAATCAGGCGGTATCCATTTTAGTCAGGTTAAAACCAATTTAAATAATTATCAACCGACCAATATGGCGGTATCTTCGTTAAGTCAGGTTTTAACTAGTTTATATATTATAATTAAGGGATATTAATCTAAATATTAGTATAATAAAGTTTTACCTTTTACCCCAGCAAAGGGGAGTTACCTCCTCATTACTGAAAAGTAAAAACTGAAAATTAAAGAAAGAAAAGTACTGTGCGTAAAGTAAAATTGCGGAAGTAAAAACTGAAAAGTAAAGAAAAGAAAGTGCGAAAGCGGAAATTAATTACTGAAAGCTGTAAATAAAACAACAAGATACAATCTTCTTAGTATTCTTAAGGAATTCCTTAGAAGAAAGTATGAATTTACAAATGAAATGGCTTGGTATTTATAGACAAAATTTTGCCCTATCAAATCATCCACTAAATCCATTATTAATTGCTCCACAAATTGCTCCACTAATTGCTCCACCAAATCCATTATTAATTGCTCCACTAATTGCTTATCATGTTTGGTGGTGATTTGATAATTTTTATTATTTATTTATTAATTAAAATTTTTGCTTTGAAAATGACTTTAATAATTACACACAACACACTTCTGGATGGTTCATCAATTCGGGCATGAAATATTCAGAATTCAAATTATTTTGTCTTTCAAAGTTTTAGATATTTGAGTCTTCGTTAATTGGAACTTGAATCAGCTCAATCCAATATCGGAGTAAAAATTTATGCCCAAAATATGACAGATGCGCAAAAATGGAATTTCCAAAACTGTACTTCGTTAAAACGCCCTTTCAAGTTTCCAATCTCCAAAATTAATATGTCAAGTTCAATTTTTACCCTTATTTGACCCACATTTCGTCCTAAATGATTTCATTGTGTCCCAATATTATTTTATCTGTAAAATAAACTAAGACACATCAAAACGTTCATCAAACCCAAGAAATTAACAAATATAAGTAAAAGAGGCGGTAAATATTGATATATTTTCCGCTCATCACACCCCCAAACCTAACATTTTGCTAGTCCTCGAGCAAAAAAACAAAATAAAATACAAGAAACAATTAAAATTAAACTAAGCCACTTTCGTAGGGATCACGGTTGCATTTAGCATATGCAACAAGCCTTTAAACCCCTAGGTGTCCCTAGTGGATGGGTTATAGTCTCGTGAGGGCTTACAGCAACGATACCCACAAACGTTTTACAAAAGTAAAAAGATAATAAAACTAATGCACACAAAAGCAAAACGATAAGAGAAAAGAGAATAAATAAGTTAGTGACTAATCAGGTGAAACTTCTACTCCAAGTTACTAGTTGTTTTCTTTCTTTCTAAATTACTGAATAAGTAAATTCTCCGATTATATTTACCATTCTCCATATGCCACGAAAAAAAAAATTAATCAACTCATTTTTGCCCACAACAGTCACAAGTACAGTTGATAAGAGAGTATATTTTGTCCTAAAGTTTTATCAGAATTCACATCTTTTTGCAGCAATAGAATAATTTTTCTGATTTTTTGATTTTTTCTTTGATTTTTGATTTTTTTTATTTGGGTCGTTGGCTCCCAAACCAGTTGGCTTTAGGGCACCAGGTGTTAAGACACCCCTACGGACTTAATTACTCAGACTTCAGATATATGTATTTTTGCAACATCCTTGATCCATGTAGCGAGCTTTGGGCCAGTGACTCCCAAACCAGTTGGCTTTAGGGCACTAGGTGTTAAAACACCCTTACAGACTTAATAACTCGGACCTCATACGTTTTTTTTTACTCCATCACTTTTTGAGATGCTTTCTCCAATTAATTAGAGCACTAAATATTACAAACTTTTAAGTTACAACTAATGTCCGTATGTTACCAAGCATGTCGATAATATCTGCCAACTGAGCATATGAAGATCCATTTTAGTCAGTATTATGGAGAATTCACAAATTAAAATAATTCAAAAGGAAATAAACAAAAATTAACTTGTTCCGAAATAAGTTTTAGACACATCTCAGGAGTGGAAACTCTTTACTCAGCTATCTCTTACCAATTTCACCTTTTTGGTCAAAATAAAAACACAAAAACGCAAAAATATTTTGTAATTTTTGAAAAAAAAATTCAATTTTTTTGTATTTTTCGAAAAATTTTGGACTAAAAATAAAAATAACACACCACTAAAAACAAGATACTGATCAAATAATTCCCTCCTCCAAACCTAAATGAGACATTGTCCCCAATGTCTTAAACAATAGAAGAAGAGTTTAGAAGATAGTACATGGTTAGCTGAAATTCTACACGAAAAGTTAATGGTTAAGATCCAGATTAATCTGACGTCTCTTACCACGATCGTCCTCGGACCAATTTATCTTTGAAATGATAGGGTCAATTTGTGGTTCATAGGCTAAGATTTGGTCAATTAGATCCGGAGTAGTTCTGGCAGTAAAGATGAGTTCTTTCATAGGTTTTGTCACGAACCCATTTCTCTGGGCATCATCAAGAAACACATAAAGAAAATCATAAAATCCTTCAACGTTGTACAGTTCAAGTGGTTTCTGGTGTATGTTCAAGTTTGCCCAAGATAATACTGTAAAAATTTCCTCCAATGTACCCAACACACTGACAAAGCAATAAAAGCATTAGGATGGTTAATCATTTATACCAGTCCTTCAGACATACCTGGCAGAATTAGCTCTTCTCCGTTTGATGGTCCAATAAGATTTGCCTCCGCCAAGGGTTTTGGGATGATTCTCAAAACGTGACTGCCTCCCTCATGTACAGCTTTTGAAACGATCCCCATTAGTCCAAGATTGCCTCCGCCATATACTAAGTGCATATTCCTTACAGCTAAGACTTGACCCAATTCCTGTGATGCCTCAACGTATTGTGGCTTAACATTAACACTAGTACCGCAAAACACACATATGTTTTCAACTCGTCTTCTTGAAGTGGCTTCCATGTTTTACTCTGGATGTCTTCAAAAGTGCAATGATGAGTTGAATTTATAATACCTGAAAAGGGTGAGTAAAATAATAGCACTAGTACCTGCCAAATGACAATTATTAGTTAAACAGTAAAATAAATCGTGATAGTAAAAAAGGTATGGATCCTGTCGGAGTAAATAAAATAAAAAAATAAAACAAATTACAATTATTAGGAAAAGACAAGAGAGATATAATATCTACAAATATTTACGGCTTAATTGACGTCTATGCGTCAGGGACAAGCTTCCCATCCAATTTTCTTATATATGGCAAACAGGGTCTTTTTGAGTCAAATTCCCGAGACTTAACTGTTGTCTTTCTTTTGAAATTGTGTATGTAATTTGTGAATGGCTATATGAACATATCCACTAGGATGCGTCTCAAGAGTCAAAGATATATTATCTACAGACTCCTTACTCAAGCCATCCCTAATGAATTTAATTTTGTCTTCGCGATTATCAGACACCATTCCTAAAGAACGGCAACGAGTATTGCAATTCCAGCGTGCACATTTGTAACAAACACCCATTTGCTTAGCTCTACGTTTTTTGCATAGGTGCTTCTTCCAAATCCGGGCAAATAAGAATTACAGGAATCAGAATACTCACCTGCTAATCGGACTCGTGCTTTGATTACCCAACGAATGTCATTAGGAATATCATGGATCATCAGTAGTCTCATCCGTTCCAAACGAGCTTTGTAGACTTTCATCAGAGAGTTTTGAGAGAGAGAAGGAAATTGCTTGTGAAGATTTGCGAGAATTCTTCCATCTGAAATCTTGAAATGTCTAATCTGCAAAAACTAACACACAAAATTAAATCACACCAAATCACAATATATACACAAATTGCATGGGTTGCCTCCCTGCCAGCGCTAAGTTTAACGTCGTCAGCTAGACGTGACTTCTCGAACGTTAGGCTGGATCTGAAAGTGTGACAATTTCTTTTGTCGCTCAAATGATTCTCCCCAGTAGTGCTTGACACGCTTGTTTTTAGCCTTGAATGTTTTATTGGAGTCAGGATCATGTATCTCAACGGCCTTGTCTGGTAAAACCTTGGTGATCACAAATGGACCTGACCACCGTGATTTTGGCTTCCATGGGAAAGATTTCACCCTTGATTTATTTAACAGTACCTTCTGCCTTGGTTCCAGTTGTCTCTCATCATGTCTTTTCTTGGCCTTTTCTTTGTACAATTTGGCATTCTCAAAAGGCTGATTGTGAAATTCCTCCAATTCGTTGAGCTGGTGGAGCTTTTTCTCTTTTGTTGCTTGTAGTGCGAGAATTTGCTTTTTCAGTGCAAAATACGCTTTATCTTCAGGCTCCACAGGCAATTGGCATGTTTTAAGTTTGTCAATAGAACTTTGCATTGCATTGGAGTTCTGAATGGTACTGTGTATCACATCAAGTCTGAAACATTTTCATTCTTTTCATCTTCTGGGAAATTCATGGCCTTGAAAATATTGAATGTTACTTCTTGGTCTTGTACTCTCATGGTTAATTCTCCTTTTTGTACATCAATAATGGTTCGACCTGTAGCCAAGAACGGTCTCCAAGGATGATTGGCACGTCTGCGTCTTCCTCCATATCAAGGACAATAAAATCTGCTGGGAAAATGAATTTGTCAACCTTGACCAACACATCCTCAACTACGCCTCTTGGAAATACGAGCGTTGTATCAGCAAGTTGTAGAGAGACTGAAGTTGGCATTGTTTCTCCAATCTGCAGTTTCCTGAAAATAGAAAAAGGCATCAAGTTAACACTTGCACCTAAATCACATAAAGCCTTACAAAGTTATGTTCTCCTATGATGCATGGAATGGTGAAACTGCCAGGATCTTTCAACTTTGGGGGAAACTTCCTTTGAATAATGGCATTGAATTCTTCCGTCAATGCTATTATCTCGTAATCTCTCAATCTCTGTTTTCGTGAAAGAATATCTTTCATGAATTTAACGTAGCTGGGTATTTCTTCTAAGGCTTCTGCGAATGGAATATTGATATGCAACTTTTTGAACACCTCCAGGAATCGAGCAAATTGCTTGTCCAGCTTGTTTTTCTGAAGTCGCTGTGGAAGAGGTGGAGTGATCTGATCTTTTTCTTTTTCCTTTGCTTTTTTGCCTCCGTCTGTTGCCCTGTTTCTTTTGGAATTTCTTCAATGGATGCCTTGATTCCAATATCTTTGTTGATCTCAGTACCGCTTTTCAAAGTAATGGCTTGACATCGCTCCTTCCCTTTGTTCCTTGGATTTGGTTGTGTGTTGCTGGGAAGATTACCCGGCGGTCTGTAACTCTGAGCATTGGTCAGTTGTTCAATTTGATTCTCCAGTGCTTTGATAGAAGCTGATTGGTTCTGAAACATAGCATAATACTTTTTTAACTGAGCCATCACTTCTGCTATTCCTGGTTCATTTGCCTGCTCCTGGCCTTTGTTCTGTTGCTGGAATCCAGCTGGTGGATTATTCTTTTGCCCTGAATTGTTGCCCCATGAAAAATTGGGATGATTCCTCCACCTTGGGTTGTAGGTGTTGGAATTTGGATTGTTCCCCTATATGTTGAAATTGTTGACATAATTCATCGTTTCTTCAAGTTGGTTTGGTTTTGGTGCTCCTCCATATGGTGAACTTGTGGATCCAATGGTAAGAGTCTCCATGAATTTGCATATCTGATCCAGCTTGGCGTTGACTGCTGTATTGGCACCAACTTCATAAATTCCTGCAATTCTTTGGATCATGCTCCTTTCTGTTGGCCACGAGGAATTGTCGTTGGCCATTTCTTCGATTAGGTCCCAGGCTTGATCTTCTCATTTTTCCATTAAAGCTCATCCAGCAGCAGCATCAATTGTGGTTCTCATAAGTCCAGAAAGTCCATTATAGAAAGTTTGGACTTGAAGCCATTTTGGAATCTCATGGTGAGGATATTTCCGGAGTAAATCTTTGTACCTTTCCCAAGTTTCGTAGAGAGTTTCCGAGTCTTGTTGTACAAAGGATGTGATGTCATTCCTCAGCTTTCCAGTTCTGGCTGGTGGAAAGTACTTTGCAAGAAATTTATTGGCTAAAGTGTTCCAAGTTGTGATGGAACCTGTTGGTAGTGAATGTAGTCAAACTTTAGCTCTGTCCTTCAAGGAGTATGGAAAAACCCGCAGTCTCATTGCTTCTTCAGCTTCTCGGTTGTAATTGAAAGTGCCGTAAACTTCCAGAAAGTTGCTGATGTGGGTATTATGATCTTCAGTTGTTTTCCCCCCAAACTGCACTCACTGCTGAATCATCTGAATGCATGTTTTGATGTCACACATATTTACTGGTAAAGGAGGAAGTACAATACAGGAAATGAAGTCGTCGACCACCGGAATGGTTCTGTCTTGAATGGGTATTGGTGGTGCAACTTCCAAAGGTTCACGTTCCATGTTGACTAAAGCTTCTTGGCCTTCTCGCCTTTCCCTTCTCAACTGTCTGATGGTTATTTCAATTTCTAGGTCAAGCGGTCAGAGTGCAAAACTTCTGGTTCGTCTCGTGTAGTGTTTGGGAACCCGAAACACAAGAAAACAGAAATAATAAGTAAAAAGAAATTAGATACAAGTAACGTATCTAACCCCTAAACTAATAGTGAAAGATAAATAAGTCATCGGCAACGGCGCCAAAAACTTGACCAGTGCGTAATCACACGTGTATAACGCAAGCGCACGTATCGTTCAAGTAGTATAAAAGTATCGATTCCACGACGACTTAAAAAGTTTTGTTATTAATTTATGAAGTTAAATGTTTACAATTATCTAATGGATTGGTTGTTTGATTGAGTGGTGACATTAAAACTTAAAACAATTAAATAAAATTGCTTGAAAGTAGATTGAAGAAAATTCAAATTTATAAAACTATCCAGGGTTGTGAATCCTTCCAATAACTTTTTTAAAAGATGAAGTGATTATTTTACATTTGTGTAATATATTGGTCTATTAACATGGAACACGAAATTATGTAAAAGCCTCTTCTGATGGTCAAATACAAATACCCAGTATAACCCAATTAATCATATTCCTATGTTAACCAAGTTATCTGAATTCATTAAGATTAAGTTCCAATTATGGCTACCCCACCCGACAGGTATTCCTATCATGTAAGGAAATCTATTAAAGGGTTATCTATCCTCAAGGAAGATCGTGAGCTATTGAGTCTAAGGTCTTAAACCTAAAATCTCTTTTCCAAGTTCATTTTAAGTTTACTGAATCAATCTTATTAATGGCCATTTAACAAGATGCATTAGGACTAAGGCTCAATAAATAACCTTTATATTACCCAAACCGTAATTTAACCCCTTATAACCGGTGATATTGGACTTCATCACAACCCCAGATAACTGGTTTAGTTACGACACATATTTACGGGTAGTAGAAACTTAAATAAAAGAAAAGACATAAAGTAAATGCTGAAAAATAAATGCTAAAAGTAAATGATGGAAAATAAATGCTGGAAGTAAATTGCTGAAGTAAATTGCTGAAAAGTAAATAAAGTAAAAGTACAATAAAAGAAAATGATGAGGTAAAAGGATCTACTTTTATTACTTCTATTTTAGATATCTCCCTTAATATAATATATTAACTTTGCATGATAATTACCAACCAGCCATATAGGCGGTATCCAGATTAAGTCAAATTAATAATTAATTACCAACCGACCAATCAGGCGGTATCCAGTTTAGTCAGATTAAAACCAATTTAAATATGTAACATCCCGTCTAGGCCATGATGCTACCGGCAGGAGATAAGCTAAACCCATCTCCATAAGCCTCTGGATCTAACGAAATTTCGGCATGATATATTCGTAACATCATGCAACATGGCCTGTAGCCAGCATCCAAATACAACAAAACATAATAATCTCGGCCTCCCTAACAGTTGTCTTTCTTTTTGAAATTGTGTATGTAATTTGCGAAAGGCTATGTGAACATATCCACTGAGATGTGTCTCAAGAGTCGAAGATATATCATCTAAAGACTCCTTACTCAAGCCATCCCTAATGAATTTAATTTTATCTTCACGATTATCAGACACTATTCCTAAAGAACGACAACGAGTATTGCAATTCCAGCGTGCACATTTGTAACAAACACCCATTTGCTTAGCTCTACGTTTCTTTGCATAGGTGCTTCTTCCAAAACCAGACAGATGTGAAATAAAAGAGTCAGAAGACTCACCTGCCAATCAGACTCATGCTTCAATTACCCAACGAATGTCATTAGGAACACCATGAATTGTTAGTAGTCTCACCCGTTCCAAGCGAGCTTTGTAAACTTTCATCATAGAATTTTGAGGGAGAGAAGGAAATTGCTTGTGAAGATTTGTTAGAGCTTCTTCCATCCTGAAATGACTTAACCTACAAAAACTAAACACACCAAATTAAATCACACCAAATCACAATATATACAAAAATTACATGGGTTGCCTCCCTGCGAGCGCTAAGTTTAAAGTCGTCAGCTAGACGTGACTTCTTGAACGTAAGGCTGGATCTGAAAGTGTGACACTTTCTTTTTGTCACTCAAATAATTCTCCCCAGTAGTGCTTGACACGCTGACTGTTAACCTTGAATGTGTTGTTGGTATTGGGATCCAGTAACTCAACAGCTCTGTATGGTAAAACCTGAGTGATCACAAAAGGACCTGACCACCTAGATTTCAACTTTCCAGGGAAAAGTTTCAACCTCGAGTTGTACAACAACACCTGCTGCATTGGTTCCAACTGTCTGTGCACTATTTTTCGGTCATGCCATTTCTTTGTCTTTTCTTTGTATAATCTGGCATTCTCATAAGCCGTAATGAAAACTCCTCCAATTCATTGAGTTGATGAAGTCGTTTCTCCCCTGCAGCTTGTGAATCAAGATTCAACTTCTTCAGTGCCCAGTACACCTTGCGTTCAAGCTCAACTGGCAGATGGCATGCTTTCCCAAACTGGGGACATACCAATGGGTGTCTTGTAGGCTGTTCGGTAGGCCCATAATGCATCATCTAGTTTTGTTGACCAGTCTCTCCTTGTTGATCCAACAGTTCTCTCCAAGATTCTTTTGATCTCTCTATTTGAAACCTCAACCTGTCCATTTGACTGTGGATGGTAAGCTGTGGCAACCTTGGAATGTGAGCCACCATCGCTGATGATTGCACGAGGTGTTCCGAACCGAGTGAAAATATTCTTTTTCAGGAATTTGATCACCACTTTTGAATCATTGGATGGCAGTGCAATTGCTTCAACCCATTTGGAGACGTAGTCTACAGCAACCAGGATGTACAGGTTTCCGAATGATGGAACAAAAGGTCCCATGAAATCTATACCCCACACATCGAATATTTCCACTTCCAGAATGTTTTGCAATGGTCATTCATTTCTCCTGGAAATATTCCCCGTTCTCTGGCACCTGTCACATTGAAAAGAAAAAAAGATAAGCGTCTTTAAAAAGAGTGGGCCAGAACAAACCTGATTGAAGAACTTTTGCTGCAGTTTTGTTTTCGCTGAAGTGTCCGCCATATGGTGATGAATGACAGTGCTGCAAAACACTATTGACCTCCTCTAGTGGAACACATCATCTCAATAATTGATCAGCACACCGTTTGAAAAGGTACGGTTCATCCCAGACATAGTGCTTGACTTCTTTGAAGAACTTCTTTCATTGCTGAGTTGTCCATTCCAACAGCAATTTTCCTGACACAATGTAGTTGACATAGTCAGCATACCAAGGGACTTCATGTTGTTTCATGGAAAACAGCTGTTCATCTGGAAAAGTTTCTTTAATTGTCAGTTCTTTGCCAGCTGTTTCTCCATTCTCGATCCTCGATAATTGATTTGCCACCTGGTTTTCTGTCCCTCTCATGTCTCGAATCTCCACGTCAAATTCTTGTAGAAGAAGGATCCAACAGATCAATCTGGGGTTGGCATCTTTCTTCATGATCAGATATTTGATTGCTGAATGATCTGTGTAGACCACCACTTTGGGACCCAGCAGATAGGAGCAGAATTTGTCAAAAGCGTACACAACTGCGAGCAGCTCTTTTTCGGTGGTTATGTAGTTGAGTTGAGCTTCATTTAGAGTTCTGCTGGAATAATAAATGGTGTGGAGAATCTTTGCTTTACGTTGTCCCAAAACCGCACCTACAGTAAAATCACTAGCATCGCACATCACTTCAAATGGAATGGTCCAGTCTGGTGCTACAATGATGGGGGCAGAAACCAGCTTCTGTTTTAAGATCTCAAAAGCTTTCTGGCATTCTTTGGTGAAGTTGAAAGGCACATCCTTCTCCAGAAGATTGCAAATAGGTTTTGCAATTTTGGAAAAATCTTTGATAAATCTCCTGTAAAAACCTGTATGTCCAAGAAAACTTCGAATACCTTTTACTGATGTTGGTGGAGGTAGTTTTTCAATTGTCTCTATCTTTGCTTTGTCTACCTCAATCCCCTTTTGTGAGATCCGGTGTCCAAGAACAATGCCTTCATGTACCATGAAGTGACATTTCTCCCAGTTGAGTACCAGGTTTGTATCTTCGCACATTTGTAACACATGTTCCAGATTTTGCAAGCAATGGTCAAAAGAATCTCCAAACACAGAAAAGTCATCCATGAATAGCTCCATACTCTGCTCCAGCATGTATGAGAATATGGCCATCATGCAACGCTGAAAAGTAGCCGGAGCATTACATAATCCAAATGGCATCCTACGGAAAGCAAAAGTACATAGGGACATGTAAATGTGGTTTTCTCTAATCTTCTGGGGCGATGGCAATCTGATTGTACCCTGAATATCCATCAAGAAAGCAGTAGAATTCATGACCCGCCAATCTGTCTAACATATGGTCAATGAATGGTAGCGGAAAATGGTTATTTCTCGTGGCTTTATTCAGCTTTCTGTAGTCCATGCATACTCTCCATACAGTCACCGTTCTTGTTGGAATTAGCTCGTTCTTTTCATGGGTAACCACAATAATTCCTCCTTTCTTCGGCACACACTGCATAGGACTTATCCAACTGTTGTCTGAGATGGGGTAAATAATGCCAGCATCCAACCATTTGATGATTTCTTTCTTCATGACTTCCTTCATGATTGGATTGAGTCTCCATTGATGTTCCACTATGGGTTTGTACTCATCGTTCATCAGAATCTTGTGCATGCAAAATGATGGACTAATGCGTCGAATGTCTGCTATAGTCCAGCCAATGGCTTCTAGTGCTCTCGTAATACTCTCAGTAGCTTTTCTTTCTGCTCCAATGTTAGTGAAGAAGAAATAATAACAGGTAATTCAGAAGAGAGTTCCAAGAAATGCATACCTGAGATGACTCAGAAGTAACTTCAGATCCAACTGTGGTGGTTCTTCAATCGAGGGCTTGATCTGTCTTTCTTTGGCAGTTCCAAGCTTTCAATTGGTGTTGTTGCTTTGAATCGGAATGGTTTGTCAAGGTAGTTGATACATTCCAGGATTTCAGCATCTAGCTCGCTGTCAGTCATGTTGGTGATGCAAGCTTCAAGTGTATCTGTGGGATTGGCTCAGTATTTTGAACGATACTATCAACAACATCAACTCTGAAACATTCTTCTTCCTTTTCATCGCTCGGGAATTTCATGGCTTTGAAAACATTAAAGGTCACTTCTTGGTCATGCACTTTCATGGTCAGTTCTCCTTTTTGCACATCAATCACAGTTTTACCTGTAGCCAAGAATGGTCTCCCAAGAATGATAGGTATTTCTTTGTCTTCTTCCTTGTCAATGATGATGAAATCTGCTGGGAGAATTAGTTTGTCGACTTTGACCAGCACATCTTCAACAACACCTCTTGGAAATGCGAGTGTTCGGTCAGCAAGTTGCAATGAAACTGAGGTAGGCATTGCTTCTCCAATCTGTAGTTTCCTGTAAATAGAAAAAGGCATTAAGTTAACACTGGCTCCTAAATCACATAAAGCCTTACCGATGTAATGTTCTCCAATGGTGCATGGGACAGTGAAACTGCCAGGATCTTTCAACTTCGGGGGAAGTTTCCTCTGAACGATGGCGCTGCATTCTTCGTTAATGCTACTGTTCGTAGTCTCCCAATCTTCGTTTTCATGAAAAATGTCTTTCATGAATTTTACATAGCTGGGCATTTCTTCCAAGGCTTCTGCAAATGGAATGTTGAGTGAAGCTTTTTGAACACCTCCAGAAATCGAGCAAACTACTTGTCCAGTTTGTTTTTCTGAAGACGTTGAGGAAAATGTGGAGGTTGAATGATCTGATCTTTTTCCTTTGCTTCTTTTTCCTCCATCTATGGAGCTGCATCTTTTGGAACTTCCTCAATTATTGCTTTGATTCCAACATCTTTATTGATCTCAGTACCGGTTTTTAAGGTAATAGCTTGACATTGCTCCTTCCCTCGGTTCCTTGGATTTGGTTCTGTGTTGCTGGGAAGATTACCTGGCGGTCTGTAACTCTGAGCGTTGGCCAATTGTCCGCTTTGATTCTCCAGTGCTTTGATGGAAGCTGATTGGCTCTGAAACATAGCATCGTATTTTTTTAACTGATTCAGCACTTCTGTTATTCCTGGTTCATTTTTCTGTTCTTGGCATTTGTTCTGTTATGGAATCCAAGTGGTGGATAGTTCTGCTATTGGAATCCTGGTGGTGGATTGTTCTTTTGCCCCGAATTGTTGCTCCATGAAAATTTTGGATGATTCCTCGACCCTGGGTTGTAGGTGTTGGAATATGGATTGTTCCACTGTCTGTTGAAATTGTTGACATAATTCACTGTCTCTTCAAGTTGGTTTGGTTATGGTGCTCCTCCATATGGTGAACTTATGGATCCAGTGGTAAGATTCTCCATGAATTTGCATATCTGATCCAGCTTGGTGTTAACTGCTGTATTGGCTCCACTTTCATAAATTCTTGCAATTCTTTGGATCATGCTCATTTCTGTTGGCCACAAGGAATTATTGTTGGCCATTTCTTCGATTAGGTCTTAGGCTTGATCTTCTCTTTTTGCCATCAAGGCTTCTCCAGCAGCAGCATCAATTGTGGTTCTCATTATTCCAGAAAGCCCATTATAGAATGTTTGGACTTGAAGCCATTTTGGAATCTCATGGTAAGGACATTTCCGGAGAAAATCTTTATACCTTTCCCAAGCTTCGCAAAGGGATTCTGAATCTTGTTGTACAAAGGATGTGATATCATTCCTCAGTTTTCCGGTTCTGGCTGGTGGAAAGTACTTTGCAAGAAATTTGGTGGCTAAAGTGTTCCAAGTTGTGATGGAACCTGCTGGTAGTGAATGTAGCCAAGCTTTAGCTCTGTCCTTCAAGGATTATGGGAAAACACGCAATCTCATTGCTTCTTCAGCTTCTCGGTTGTAATTGAAAGTGCCACAAAATTCCAGGAAGTTGCTAATGTGGGCATTAGGATCTTCAGTTGCATTCCCCCCAAACTGAACTAACTGCTGAATCATCTGAATGCATGTTTTGATGTCACCTATATTTTTGGTAAGGGAGGAAGTACAATGCCAGAAACGAGTCTGTCAACCACTGGAATGGTTCTGTCTCGAATGGGAATTGGTGGTGCAACGTTCCAAAGGTTCAGGTTACATGTTGACTAAAGCTTCTTGGCCTTCTCGCCTTTCCCTTCTCAACTGTCTGATGGTTCTTTCAATTTATGGGTCAAGCAATCGAGTTCAAAGCTTCTAGTTCGTCTCATGTAGTTTCTGAGAACCTGAAACACAAGAAAACAAACAATAAGTAAAAAGAAATTAGATACAAGTAACGTATCTAACCCCAAACCTAATAGTGAAAGATAAATAAGTCCCGGCAACGTGCCAAAAACTTGACCGGCGCGTAATCACACGCGTATAACGCAAGCGCATATATCGTTCAAGTAGTATAAAAAGTATCAATCCCACGAGGACTTAATACCTAAGCTATTAATTTTATGAGGTCAAATGATTACTAGTATCTAACAGGTTGTTTGATAGATTTGAAAAGGCGACGATTCTAAATTTTAAAAAAAAGTAAATAAAATTGTTCGAAAGTAGGTTTAAGAAAATTCACTATTAAAAACTATCTAGGGTTGTGATTTCTTCCGATATCATTTTATAGATGAAGTGGTTATTTATAGTTGGATAAAATATTGATTTATTAACCTGGAACACTAAATTATGTAAAAGCCTCTTCCGATGGTCAACTACAAATATCCAGTAAACCCAATTGAATAATATGTCTATGTCAACCAAATTACCTGGATTCATTAAGATTAAGTTCCAATTATGGCTACCCCCGCCCGACAGGTATATTCTATCCTGTAAGGAAATCTATTAAAGGGTTATCTATCCTCAAGGAGATCGTGGGCTATTGAGTCTAAGGTCTTAAACTTAAAATCCCTATGTCTAGTTCATTTTAAGTTTACCAGTTCAATTTTATTAATGGCCAGTTAATAAAAAGCATTAAGATTAAGACTCAATAAATAACATTTACATTACCCAAACTATAATTTAACCCCTTATAAACCGGTGATATTGGATTTCATCACAAACCCAGATAACTGGCTTAGTTACGACACATATTTACAGGTAGTAAAAATTTAAATAAAATAAAAGACATAAAGTAAATTCTGAAAATTAAATACTGAAAAGTAAATTGCTGAAAAGTAAAAAAAAAAGTAAAAAAGTAAAAGTAAAAAAAAATAAAAGTAAATTACTGAAAGTAAATTGTTGAAATGTAAATTACTGAAATTAAATAAAGTAAAAGTACAATAAAAGAAAATGCTGGGGGTTAGAGGATCAACTTTTATTACTACTATTTTAGATATTTCTCTTAATATAATATATTAACTTTGCGTGATAATTACCAACCAGCCATATAGGCGGTATCGTGATTAAGTCAAATTATTAATTAATTACCAACGACCAACCAGGCGGTATCCATACTTAGTCAGGTTAAAACCAATTTATATTAATTTCCAACAGGCCAATATAGCGGTATCCTCATTAAGTCATGTTTTAAATAGTTTATATTTTATATTTAAGGAGATTAATCTAGATAGCAATAATAAAAGCTTTACCTTTTACCCCAGCAAGGGGGAGTTACCTCCTCATTGCTTGAAAAATAAAAACTGCAAAAGTAAAGAAAGAAAAAGTATGTGTTTAAAAGTAAATTGCGGAAAGTAAAAACTGAAAAGTAAAGAAAAGAAAGTGCGAAAGCGGAAATTAATTACTGGAAGCTGTAAATAAACAAACAAGATACAATCTTCTTTTTATTCATTAGGAATTTCAAAGAAGAAAGTATGAATTTTACAAATGAAATGGCTTGGTATTTATAGGCAAAATTTTGCCTATATCAAATCATCCATCAAATTCTCCACCAAATCCATTATTAATTTCTCCACTATTTACTCCACCAAATCCATTAATTGCTCCACTAATTGCTTATCTTGTTTGGTGTTAATTTGATAAATTTTATTAATTATTTATTAATTATATTTTTCTTTGAAAATGATTGATAATGACTTTAATAATTACACATCACACACTTCTGGATGGTTCATCAATTTCGGTCATGAAATTTTCGAAATTAGAAAATATTTTCTCTTCCAAGTTGTAGATCTTTGAGTCTTGTTTAATCTGGTACTTGAATCAGCTCAATCCGATATCTGAGAAAAGAGTTATGTCCAAAATACGACAGATGCGCAAAATTGGAATTCCCAAAACTGCACTTCGTCAAAACGCCCTTTCAAGTTTCCAATCTCCAAAATTAATATATCAAGTCCAATAATTGCCCTTATTTGACCCATATTTCATCCTAAATGATTTCATTGAGACCCGATATTATTTTATCTGCAAAATAAACTAAAACACATCAAAACGTTCATCAAACCCGAGAAACTAAACAAATATTAAGTTAAAGGGGCGGTAAATATTGATATATTTTCTGCTCATTAGATCCGCACCTTCAGCTCCAGTTTGTGGCTTGGGGGACGGCGAGACGTAACGCCCCAAGACCACCAGTTTCAGGGCAGGTATGACATGCTTGGGGGACGGCGATACGTAACGCCCCAATGTCATGGGTTTGCATATCTGACTCTAGGGCGTATGGGGGGACGGCGAGACGTAACGCCTCCATGTGTCAGTTTTTCTACAGATACTCAGATACCGGTTTTCAGGAAGAAGTTTTGAAATATCAAACAATTGTTGTATATAAATCATGCATTCTAGTGAGTCATTTGAGATGCATATATTTGATGTGAATGCATTATGGCATTAGTATTCTTCGAATGTAAGTTCTTCAGAAAAGATTTTAAAGTAACAGTTTATAGAAGCATGACATGATTTCATCAAAAGATATGTATGGTTGATATTGGTATGTGGCATGTTTATATAGAAGTGTCATTTTGGAAGATTTTAATGCATGATAGCATGATCTTATTTAAAGGTATATATTAATGATGATTATGAGTTGTATGTTTACTTAGAAAGAACACATCGAAATGATGATAGTTCGTGATGAAATGGTAACATATGCATATAATCATGGAGCTAGTATCTAGTTTATAAGACGGTCAAAGATGAATGTTTGATAGAAAAGATAGTTTATAAATCCGATTTGATGATATTTCAATGAATAAAATAATGATAAGTTTGATCGATAACCAAATTGGTGTAGCAAAAGAGTAAGTAGGTAAGTATAAGCTATCTGAGTAATGCAGCAATACATGGTAAGTTTTGCCTTAGTGATTAAGTTATAGATGTTGGAAGTGTACGGGATCGTAAGTACATAATGAAATAGTTAGAAAGATAGTAGCAAGTAATAAGGGAACTAAAGAGATAAGAGTTATGGTTATTTCAAACTTTGAAAATGCTTAATTGGTTTTATAAGTAATTCAAGTTTATATAGAAACTTAACTTTTACCTTGTTTGTGTTTGAATGCTCAAGTTATGAGCATGATTACTTACTGAGTGATTACGACTCACACCATTTTCGTTGTTAGTTTTGCAGGTTAGTAGCAGTTTTTTATAACTTGCAGTTTTTTTGGTGAAGGCTTTGAAGACAATGATCGCCCCAATTGCAGTCGAGAGAATGTTGAGTCCTGGGTCGAGTTATGGGTCATCACGGCCCTTGTCTTTGTACTTGTATTTGTATTATATATGTATAAATCATGTAATAGCATAGTTTATTTTGAGTTCTGGCCGGAGGCCAAGTATTTGCATTTTTTTATTGAGTTCAGGTCTAAGGCCTTGTAGATGAATGCGTTGATGTTGAGTTACCGGCCTGAGGCCGAGATTGTTGTGTTTTATTGTATTTAGATGATGGCTACAGGCCAGGTTGCATGATGTTACGAATACATCATGCCGAAATTTCGTCAGATCTAGAGGCTTATGGAGATGGGTTTAGCCTGTCTCCTGCCGGTAGCATCCTGGCCTAGGCGGGATGTTACAAAATAATTACCAACCGACCAATATGGCGGTATCATCGTTAAGTCAGGTTTTAACTAGTTTATATATTATAATTAAGGGAGATTAATCTAAATATTAGTAATAAAAGTTTTACCTTTTACCCCATCAAAGGGGAGTTACCTCCTCATTACTGAAAAGTAAAAACTGAAAATTAAAGAAAGAAAAGTATTGTGCGTAAAAGTAAATTGCGGAAAGTAAAAACTGAAAAGTAAATAAAAGAAAGTGCGAAAGCGGAAATTAATTACTGAAATCTGTAAATAAACAAACAAGATACAATCTTCTTAGTATTCTTAAGAAATTCCTTAGAAGAAAGTATGAATTTACAAATGAAATGGCTTGGTATTTATAGGCAAAATTTTGCCCCCATCAAATCATCCACCAAATCCATTATTAATTGCTCACAAATTGCTCCACCAAATCCATTATTAATTACTCCACTAATTGCTTATCATGTTTGGTGGTGATTTGATGTTTTTTATTATTTATTTATTAATTAATTTTTTGCTTTGAAAATGACTTTAATAATTACACACAACACACTTCTGGATGGTTAATCAAGTCGGGCATGAAATATTCAGAATTAGAAATTATTTTGTCTTTCAAAGTTGTAGATATTTGAGTCTTCGTTAATCTGAAACTTAAATCAGCTCAATCCAATATCGGAGTAAAAAGTTATACCCAAATTACGATAGATGCACAAAATTGGAATTTCCAAAACTGCATTTCGTTAAAACGCCCTTTCAAGTTTCCAATCTCCAAAATTAATATGTCAAGTCCAATTTTTACCCTTATTTGACCCACATTTCATCCTAAATGATATCATTGTGTCCCAATATTATTTTATCTGCAAAATAAACTAAAACACATCAAAACGTTCATCAAACCCGAGAAACTAAACAACATATTAAGTAAAAGAGGCGGTAAATATTGATATATTTTCCGCTCATCACCTAGCACCACATAAGCAGGGAAAGCTGATCATGATCATGAAATAGCCTAAGAGGGTTTCCAAAAAAACCAATAGACAAGCTGAAATTGAAGTTGATGGGAGGGTACTCTACTGACGTTTTGAAAACTATTATGTACTTGCACTTGAAAACATGTAAATCATATATTGTAAAACATGAAACTTAAACAGAGAATTATATACATGAGTTGTAAACATGTAAAGTATGAACTGAAATCATACAAATCATGAATCTGAAAACATAAACTGTAAACATGACACATGAGACACATGACTGAAAATGATAAATCATGACACGTGACTATAAATCATGACATTTAAAACGTGAATCATGTACTGACACATAAGTTGTAAAATCATGACGTGTGAAAATATAAACTGTAAACTTGACGTATGTAGCCTAAACTGTAAATCGTGGAACGTAAACGGTGAATGTGGCTGTAAACTGTAAAACATAATGCTTGAACTGTAACTAATAAACTGAAAGCTGTAAATCATGAACTGATGTCATACAAATCATAAATTTAAAACTGAAAACTTAAATTGTAACATGTAAAGTGTAAATTGAAAACGTATAAAATGGACACATAAATCATGGGCTAACTATTGGAAATTATATAATATAAACATAATCTGCAAACTGAAAAACTTGAGCTCTAAACATGAATTGTGACCATAAACTGGAAATTAAAAACATGACCTGACATTATAAGACTATCTTGAAACTATAAACTTGAATCGAAAACTATAATCATGGTAGACGACTGTATAACGTAAACTAGAAACATGAATGAAAACTATCAATATGATAATGTGACTGCAACTGTAAACATACAAGCCGAGGAACATGTCATGACCTAAAAACTATGACATGAACTGAAACTGTTTACATGGACTGAAAACTATAATCATGATTTAAAGTTGTAAACTTGAACTGAAGCTGTAAAACGTAAACTGAAAACATGATTGAAAACCATCATATGAGCTGAAAGCTGAAGAGTGAAAACTGAATCATGAACTGAAAACGTAAATATGAACTGAAGCTGGAAACAGAAAAACGTAAACTGTAAAACATGATTGTAAGTCTAGACATGAATGGTAAACTATAATCATGACGTGAAAGCTGTAACACAAGCTGAAAAATATCACTTAACTATAAATCATGAAACATGGACTGCAAACCGTGACATGTAACTATAAATCATAAATTAGAAACCTGTAAACCGTAAACTAATGTATGTACTAGGTTATACATACAATGCTCGTACGAAATTCATTACCTATTTTAAAATAAGTATGGGATGAATGCAGTCCGAGCAGATTCTTAACTAGTACTTCTAAAATGGAAACAAACAAGTTGAAGACGTAAATTGTGAACATGTAACGTGTGAACACAATATAAAAACGTGTATATGTGACTTGCAAATACAAGAACTTTAAGGGTGTAAACATGGGCTGCAAACTAAGAATGTGAGTTGTGAACATCAAATACAACTTGAAGAACGTGGAATATAATTTGTGTACATGAAACGTGGATCGCTATTTATAAATTATAATACATAATCTGTAAGTAAAGCATACTACAACCGTAATAACTTGAAAACAAAAAAAAGCGAAATAACATTCACTAGTGGAACCGTCGTCCTGATACTCGCGTACTCAAATGAAACTGAAAGAATCCTTTTGCGTGGAATCTATGGATTCAAGTATAGTTAGTAGACTTGAACACTACAATTATAATCATGCACATGAACAATGCATATGCTCATGAAGTCTAAGGAATTTCTAATATTCTAAGCTGTTGCGAGATACCATAACAAGGTATCTAACTTGACAAGTCACTCAAGATATCACCGAGAAGAGTTCACGACCAAAACCCCCAAATCACACACCCAACTCATGATAACTACACCATTCCTCAAAAGAAATGATCATAACACAATAAAAAAATGAATCTTGGCTTATACATCCCCAAATCATGACGATTTTACCTAGCTATACCCCACACTCATGGAAATGTCCAACCCCAAACCCTAGGTTTTGATTCAACTCAAACCATGCATAAATCATGACAATAATCACTAATCTAAATATAATTAATACTCTAATTAACCCAATCATGAAAAATTGACATGGATCATACATGAGTCTCCATGGATGCACTTGAAAAGCTAGTAAAATCATACTAAAATGCAAACAATAGCTAGATTAGAAGATAGAGAAACTTACTACCTTAATTGTCACTTGAGGATGCATGAAAATCACTATAATCTAAGCTTGATCTGAAGAAAAATAAAGGTTCTTGGACATAGGTGATTTATGACAGAGATGCGAGAAAAATAAAGATGGGGCATATTTATATGGGCTAAGAAATTTTAAATTTTTCTTCTAAAAATCGTAGGGCCGTTCGAACGCCACTTGCACGCCACACGAACGCGGGCAATATTGGAAAGTCATGTTCAAATGCCCTTCAAACATCCCACGAATGAAAACTCTCTTGAAGGTTTTATTCGAACGGGTTGACAAATGCGTCACGAAGGCGAACACTGATTGCGTTCGAACGCCAAACCAACCCAACACAAACGTGATTATGAATTTTTTCGATCCAAACACAGACCCTGTAAGTGCATAAAACAACGCATGCATGGAATATATGACCATGATAAACATGCTAAAATGACCAGGGTATTACATTCTTCCCCCTTAAATAGGATTCGTCTTCGAATCTGCACTTAGGTCGAATAACTGATACATACAAAGAAATTCTAACATAGGATAGAGGACTTACTTGGAGTCGATGGAACCACTGTAGCTATTAACATATATCTCTTGCTCTGATACATATTTTATCACATCCCAATATTCCCAGGACATGACCGACATGGAGACAGTGATACTATCTCCATATGCCTATGACCTGAACATATATAACATGACATAACCTACTAATGAACTGTCTAATTCTGGATTCATGCAAGTCTGATACTCAAATATTAACATGAATTACATTAACATGCTTCATACAATGTGATCAACAAGTGAACATCTCATGGCCTATCATAACAAATATATATGTGTGGACCCCTGAAGCTATGTTCCTAATGATGACAGCTCTTATCCATCTTCTCCAAAACTTATCCATTATATGCATGAATTCTTGCGACACAAAACTGACGGGTGGAAAGTAAGTTGTATGAATAACCCAATGAATGAATACTGATAAGTTAAGCATAAATTAACATAACATGTACAAACGAATTCGCTTAATATATCTTGAAACTTGACTCGCGGGTTTCTGGAATGTAAATCATAATTCTTTAACATATGCTGTAAAATATATACTGTGATTTGTAAATCATGATGATGGCTGAAAGTTCATACTTACAACCGCAATCGTAATTTAGTAATTATACCATGAATTGAAAAATATATACCGTAACCTTATCCGTGAATTGTAATGTCACGTCCTGGTTTCCCAAGATGAGAGAGAGGAATACCAATCTCCATAAGCCTCTGTCATGCAAATATTTGACATGACTAAACTTGACAGATTTATTAAAATTTTTGACATGATGTATCCTAAATATCATGCAATCTGGATCAATGTCCAGCACCATAAGAAGACCTGTTCATGTAATTCATACATTATAACTCAACCCAATATGCAAAACAACCTTAGACCAATAGTAAATCTGATTTCTACCGAAACATAAAATCTAACCACATATGCATCATTACACATTGGCTGCTCAAAATGGAACCATCCTAACTAGAATTTACACTACGTATACATACCATCGTTAAACATATCTGAATGGTCATGCTATAAACATACATCAACACACGTGAATATCTCAACATAACTTATTATATTATAGATTACATTGCCATTAAATTTCCGTCACTCAACCAAATATACTTACTATACGTGTGAGCCCTAATATCTTTCCCTAATGATTGCAGCAACTGATGTCTACTATCCCCAATCTCGTCCTCTGCATAGATGAGTGAAATTCCTGTGAAATTAAAACTAAAAAGGTAAGTCGGGAGAAATACTTAGTAAGTCAATAGTATGACATAATGTAAATGAAACTGAAAATGGGTGAAAATAGACACACACACACACACACACACTTATATAACTGGTAGATTTATACGCCAAAACGACAACCCTAAATCATGTGTGATGTAATGCTTAGGATTGTAATATAATTCAAAACTTGAAACATAATGGAAACTGAAATATAATGACTCTAAATCATGACTTAAATACTACAACGGAAAATGAAAATGATAAAATGTGGAATGTGTATGGACACTATATCATGAATTGAAAACATAAATCTGAAACATATTCTTGAAATAAAACTATAAATGTGACTAGTGAATGTGTAACATCGTCGGAAAATATAGTTAAATACTTATATTATGCATGCAACGACAAACATAAAATTTATGAATCGTAAACTATAAAACATAGTCATGAACTTGAAAACATATGTGGGAGTGAGAAAACATAAGCATGATCTGTAAATTGTATATATGTCTGTAAAAGCTGTACTACTCCGTGAAAACCATAAACATGGAATGAAAATGCATATGAAGCGATTGGGATCGGGACGTCTCCCTGCATTGCCATAAGTACCGGGATTGGGCCATCGCCCTCGCGCATACTTGCACATTTCTAAAAACTCCAGTATCATAATCTAGGGTGTGTGAAACCTACTAACAGGTCCTGACACCGTATAATAAGGGAACGTGAATATGAATAGGCCTATGAGGCTGATCAGTGTCTCATAAGGCAGCGTGAGCAATCCCGGGCTTGCTAAACATAAGGGGACAGCTAGATACTAGTGGTTTGAAAACATTTCCCTTTATTTATTATATAAAATACTTATTGAAAAACTGAAATATAATATATGAAAAATATGCATTGAAAACACATTTTCATGAAAACATGAAACATGACATGGCACCTAAAAAAACGTGCTAACATAGAATGAAAACATACAAGCATGCTACATGAATTGTAAACTTAAAATATGAAACTTTAAACTGCGAACATGAGCTTGAAAACATAATCTGAAAACAATGCTGAAATCTGACAACATGTGCATGAAATTATGATCTATGAATGAAACATGTTTTGCAAGAGTGAATGTTTGGCATGAAACTATGATGTGAAATATAAAGTGAAGACGTTATGAAAATACATGACACGACTACTTAACCTAAGCTATTACACAGACAATACAACTTGTGCTCGTGATATAACCTACTTGAAACATGTTGGAGGAATGTGAAGAACATGGTTATATCCTAGTGTACACACACACACACACACATATCCATAACATGAGAAATTTACACATCATTATTCCAAACCACCCAAACCCATGATCATAGCCAACCTAAACCCTTGGTGGCTTGGATCTAATCTAATATATCCATGAATCATTTCACCATCTACTTATTTAAGCATGATTATTGATCTATTATGCATGGGGCTTGGAATCATTATTTGAACATAAACTAAAAGGCATAACGAATTATAAACTAAGAATATACGTGAACCCTAACATAAAGAAACATACTTGAATTTTTTATTGAAAGCATAAACTGAAAGCTAAATACATGATCTTTAAATGTGAATATCATCAACTGAAACATATAATGTATGAATTGAGACAAGTAACCAAAATTATCATGGGTACTGATTTATGCATACAATGTTGTGCGACGTCAATTACCTATTTTAGAATAGATATGGACGAATGTCATCCGAACGGAACCTAACCAATACTTCTAAAAAGAGACTTACAATCTACGAACATAAATTATAAGAACGTAACATGTTATATAAACTAAGATGAAGGTTAATGGAGCAAACTAATTATAAAAGCTTAATTCTTAAACTTGAAAACATTACTAGAATCGTAACATAGATCAAATACAATGATCATATTTAAATTACTTAACTTAAGCATGAAACATGTACTTGAGTCACAATCACACAACGAATCCGCAAGTTGTAAACATAAGGCGTACACAAAGTCATGCTTATAAAACTACATGCATGCTTATAAAACTACACGCATGCTTATAAAATCATCAAAACACCACAAATGAAACTCCTCCAAGCCCCAAATTTTCGGCAGAGTCAACCTATTACCACATTTTCTCATCAATTAGAGTTACTAACCCATTACCACATTAGCATTAACAAGCACCCTAACACATTTAGTCATATTAATTTCATCCAATTTAGCTTAGGGTGCCTACAAATTTCGAATTGGGTTAAATGTTACTAGCTTGAAAATCTGAAAAAAAAAAAATCACTGAGAAAGAGATTAACTTACTTAGGCTGAGAGATACTTGAAAATTCACCAAATCTTTCCCTTGTAGTTGGAAACTTTTCTAGGCAAAACTGGAGCTAGGGTTGTGAGTTAGAGAGCAATTTTGAGAGTTGATGAGAGATGACGAATGAATAGTGCCTTAAATGATTTTTATCCATAAAAAATGATATATTATTATTAAAAAATGATTTGTTTCTAGCACATGTCAAAATTGCTAAGCCATTCTCATCATTTACTGTTCACAGGCAGAAAATGATAATTTCTGACTTGGTTCCGGTCAAAATTTATAAATATACTCAACATAAAAGTTGTAGATCATCGTCTAAGATTTCTGAACATATAAAGATCACTCAAAACATACATATTTAATTTAAGTAATGACCAAATTACTAAAGATTATGTGGTTCGTGATAGTAAAATAATTACGTACCGGAACTACAAATATTTTTGGTGAAAAGTTTGAAAATAATTTCATGAATACATTTATCCATGATTTTATATAGTATTTAACACGTCTAACATGCCAAGAAGAATTACAAGCGTTGCTTCGGAATAGACGGGGTATAATATGTAAAAACGACCTACAAACTGTAACATGACCTGAAAACTATAACATAAATTGTATACAGTAACATGCACTGACCTATAAACCTGACTATAATCTGTATACATGACTTGCAAACTCTGAACTGTAAGCTAAATCATAGACTGGACACTACAAACATGACTATAATACATAACATGACTTGTAAATTGGCATCTTGTCTTGTAAATTATAAGCATAACTGATAATTGTATTCTTGATCTAGAAACTATACTTGTGATATGAAGTTGTAACTGTAACTATAAATTGAAAAACTTAAACTGAAATCAGACATTAAACTGCCACATGAACTAAAAACTATAACATAAACCAGAAGCTGTATACATGAATCGTAACTATAATCGTGAATCTGTAAACTGATAACGTAGACTAAAACTGTAAACGTGAACTAAAAGTGTATAACATGAAAATAATCAAACTTGAAAGGTTACATATGCAAATAATGAGATTGAGACGTCTCCCTCGTATCGTCATACCTACCAGGTTTTGACCACCGCCACCGTACACTTGCATATGAGAAAAATATGAAAACATCGCTAGTATCGTAGCCTGATGGCATGGAACCTACTTAGCGGGACGTAACACCACATAAGTAGGGGAAGCTGAACTATAACATGTAACTAACTTTACGGGAATCTAACACCGCATAAGCAATAGAAGCTGATCATGATCATGAAATGTTCTAGAAGAGTTTCCAAAGAACCACCAGACAAGCTGAAATTGAAGCCAAATTGACGGTACTCTACTGGCATTTTGAAAACTATTATTTTCTTGCACTTGAAAACATGTAAATCATATATTATAAAAAATGAAACTTAAAACTATGATTCTTGGGAAAATCATGAACTATAGGTCTTGTAGCACAAGCTGTAAACCTGAAACCTATGATATAAGTTATGAGACATGAACACGTAATAATAAAATTAGAACTGTATACATGAGCTGTAAACATATAAAGCATGAACTAAAATCGTACAAACAATGAATCTAAAAATATATTACATGACAATGTAAGCTATAAACATGACACATGAGACACATGACTGGAAATGGTAAATCATGACACGTGATTGTAAATCATGACATGTAAAACGTGAATCATGAATCGACATATAAATTATAAAATCATGACATGTGAAAACAGAAACTGTAAACTTTTCATTTGTAAGATAAATTGTAAATTATGGAATGTAAATCATGAACATGGCTGTAAACTGTAAGACATGATGTTTGAACCATGGATGGGAAGTTGTAATTCGTGAACTAACGTCGTAGAAATCATAAACTGAAAACTGAAATCTTAAACTGTAACATGTAAAGTGTAAATTGAAAACGTATAAAACGGACACATAAATCATGGGCTAACTATTGGAAATCACATAATATAAGATAATATGCAAACTGAAAAACTTGAGCTGTAAACATGAACCATGATTCTAAACTGGAAACTAAAAACTTGACTTGACACTATAAGTATGTCTGAAAATTATAAATTTGAATTAGAAATTATCATTATACCAGACGCTTGTATAACGTAAACTAGAAACATGACTAAAAACTATAAATATAATAATGTGGCTGCATCTGTAAACCTAAAAGTTGATGAACACATCATGGCCCAAAAACTATGACATGAACTGAAAATGTTGACATGGACTGAAAACTGTAATCATGACTTGAAGCTGTAAACTTGAACTGAAGCTGTAGAACGTAAATTGGAAACATAATTGAAAACTGTAACATGAACTGAAAGCTGAAGACTAAAAATTGAAAACAGAATCATGAACTGAAAACGTAAACATGAACTGAAATTGGAAATTGAAAAATATAAATTGTAAAGAATGATTGTAAATCGCAGACATGAATGGTAAACTATAATCATGATGTGAAAGCTGTAAACACAAGCTGAAAACTATCACTTAACTATAAATCATGAAACATAGGTTACAAACCGTGACATTTAACTATAAATCATGAATATGTACTGGGTTATGCATACAATATTTGTATGAAATTCATTACCTATTTTAGAATAAGTATAAGATGAATGTCGTCCGAGCGGATTCCTTATCAGTACTTCTATAATAGAAACACAAAAGCTGAAAACATAAATTGTAAACATGTAACGTATGAACACAAACTGAAACGTGTATATGTGACTTGCAAATACATGAACTGTAAGCATTCAAACATGGCTGTAAACTGAGAATGTGAGCTGTGAACATCAAATGTGACTTGAAGATTTTTGATAATAATTTATGCATATGAAACGTGAATCACTATTTATAATATATAATTTATAAGTAAGGTATACTGCAACCATAATAACTTGAAAACATAATAAGGGAAATAATAATCACTACAGACCCATCGTCATAATGCTCGCATGCTCAAATGAAACTAAAAGGATCCTCATGCATGGAATCTATAGATTCAAGTATAGTTTGTATACTTAAACACTACGATTCTAATCATACACGTGATGTAACATCCCCGCTAAGCCAGGATGCTACCGGCAGGAGACAGGCTAATCCTGACTCCATAAGCCTCTGACTCTGACGAAATTTCGGCATGATCTCTGCTAAAAGTCATGCAACCTGGATCAAAGTCCAGCACCTCAGACAACCTACAGGGCCCAACACATAATCTAACACTAAATAATCAATTCAAGACATAATACAATTGGGCTCCATGCCCAAAAACACGTATAAATAAAAAACTTTTACAATTAAACTTATACAACTCGATCCTCTATAACTAAACTTATACAACTTGACTCTGATACTCCCAAGACCTGGTGACTGGCTGACTGCAACACTGCTATCCGGCTCCTCTAGCTCTGGTGTCTGTGGTCAACCGATCAGGTCACCAACCTGGAAAAATCAAATACTGTTGTGGTGTGAGTCATAAGACTCAGTAAGTAACTATGCTCATTCCTTGAGCGTCAAACACATGCAAAGTCTGAATCCAGTTTCTGTATTTACTTGGGCTGTCTATATGACCAAGCAAATATATATATTAAGTTTTAATTAATTACCTAACTTTTAACCATTTAGCAAACACAATCTTTATTACTGATCTTTATTATTTGTTCACATACATACTTTAAATCATGATACTTGTTTACACTTTCAAACATTCATAACATACATCAAGATTCTATATTACCAAATTTTTATATCAAAACCCATCATGATTCCGCTATGCTACTCTAATTTCTCTTTATCTTTTGTACACTCATAGCTAATCTGGATGAGGTATTTATAATAACTATCTTTCTTTTATTTTCTTAAAATATCATCAAATCGGTTGTTATAAAATATTCTTTCTATTCAAACATTCATACACTATCAACACTCATGTATCCATATATATATGTAATCATACTATCATGTACTACCATTCACGAAGGATTCTCCTATACAAACATACAATTCATACCCATATCAATCATTTATGCATATAAATGTAATAATGCTATCATGCATTAATATCAACTATATATAACTCAAATGATTCCTAAAATGTATGATTTATATGCATGATTTGTAAACTAAGTTATACTTTAACATGTTATGTTTTTATAAAATACGTTTTGAAAATCTTTTCTGAAAAACTATTTTCTGAAAACTGCTTTCTGAAACTCTTTATACAACCTGTCTTTCTGAAATACAATTTTCTGAAAACTGTTTCTGAAAACTGTTCATCTGAAAATTATTTCTGAAAATTGAAGTCTCTATCTGAAATCTGTATATCTGAAAACTGTTTTAGAACATTTCAAATTTTTTTTCTGAAAAACTGATATCTGAGTGTCTGCTGAAAAACTGACGCATGTGGGTGTTACGTATTACCGTCCCCCCATACACCCTAGAGCCAGATATGCAAACCCATGACATTGGGGCGTTACGTATCGCCGTCCCCAAAGCATGCCATACCTGCCCTGAAACTGGTGGTCTGACTCTTAAACCACGCTCTGATACCAACTTTGTAACATCCCGGATTTTCGGGACCGTTCTAGAAGATTTCCGGACAGATGTTTTAGTCCCGGATAATGGTAATAATGAAGAATAAGAGTTCTAGCGATGTTATATGAGTTAGAATAATATGTATGAACATTCGTCGCATTGGGAAACGCGTGAGATCAAAAGTCAGTTACATGATTTTTACTATACGAGTAAAGTTTACAGTTTTAGCCACATAATTTTCAAATGAACTCCGATTGAGTTAGTTCTTAGACCATCGGACTCATTTTTCCGAGACGAACAACTTTTATGTTGAACACGTTTCGAGAATCGCATCAGAAGGGCTCCGAAATTGTGATATTCCAGAAGGTTCCAGAATATGGGTTGATTTGTAATTTTTGCGGGGACTAAATTGATATTTTCTAGCCTAGTATATAAAGCCTTAAGGTTTTAATAAATTGTAAAATGGTAAATCCTTTTACTCTTCCTCCACCAGACCCCTCCCCCCCAAAACTCTCCCTTGGTCGCGCCGGCCACTTCCTGGCCACCGACGGCCGGCGCGATGGTCGGGAAAGGAGCGCCCGGCCACCCTGCGTCTGTTGGTGGCCGGCGGAGACTCTGGATCGCCGGTGAACGGTGAGTTTTGAAGAAGAAAATGGCACAAAATGGGTTAACCAGATTCGACTCGTCGATTCGTTTCACGGCCCGAGCCACCTACCAAATCGAAGCCCTCGACGAGTACTACGAGTGTGTGGGATTGATTTCGCCGAACAACGGCCGGTGGCTAACGAAACGAGGGAGAAAGCCGTGGTGAATAGTAAGCCTACGACGAACAGTGGCTCCGATCGGAATTTCGTCGACTCCAACACATTCGTATGGCCGTTGGGAGTCCGAATATGGCCTCGGAATTTCGGTACGACTTTCCGTTCAAAATTTGATATTTTAAAGTGTATCGATTTGTATTCGGATGTTTCCGGTAGTTCCGTAGTTTAGCGAATTTCCTGTATATGAATTGGATATGTTTTAATTTGTTAAAACGATAAATGTGGTAGAATCTGGGAAGGATCAGATGAGATATGATCGATCCGGTAGATTTAGCGAGATTCCGGAAAAATGGAGTTTCTCGCGCGATTGAGCTTAGATGACCGTAGCATTGGTTGAGATATAAGTATGGCATTGCGAGCATAATTGAGTAATTCCGGATTAGTTCGGAGGGTTCGAGACCCTTCCGTAGCGTTTGCGGAGACTTTTCCGTAAGTTTTTTCTGCAAACACGTAAAACGAGAATCTGAGTTATCTAGTTAGTTTAGAACAGTGTATGAGTATATAATAGAGTAATGAAGTTCAAATTCGTAGTATTAGAAAGATTTCGTGTATTCCAAGAAAGTCCGTAGTTTAGTGTGGATAAGTTGAAAGTTCCGCAAATAGCGGTTCTGACATATGTTGTGATTTATTTTGATAGATCGGACCCGGATTGCGGGCATTCGCTTAGCCAGGTAATTAACTCATGCTTTGATTGTTTAAGAAATTTAATGTTACGTGAAATCAGTAATATAACGAAGTTGTATATAATTATAAGTTGAAACCTGTATGCATGTAATGAGGAACGTAGAAGAAGGAAATAAGTGAATCGGTATAATCATGTAGATGTGGACAAGTGACTATAAGTATATTTGTATGTATATAAAAGTAAAGATGAGCACGAGTATATAGAAATAAAGAGGCCCATGCCTAGAGATACACTAGTATATGTATTTATATAGGTAGTTAGAGCATACGAATGATGATGTTATGTTTATGAACATATATATATATTTTGAGACTTGGGTATGGGGGATGTGGAAACTACACCCTAGGGAATGAGATTAAAGTTATCAATGAGATAAACATAGACATATTATGGATAAACTAGGTTATGTGTAAAATCAAGAATGTTGGAAATAGTTAGAAAGCTTATGTAATATGTATAACCATAATGAGTGTGTGATTGTACAATTAACCTATTATGTATGTAATGTGTGTAATAGCATAGAAGCGATAGTATAAAGGGATAAGTATAAATTAGTAAGTATGTGAGTTGATGTGTTTGGGCATGTATGAGTGCAAGTGTAGAATTTCACACAAGAACGAACATATATATGTATGTATTTAGTAACATAAGTATTGAAGTATGTATATAAGATAAATAGTATATATATTACCGGAGGATGTAAGTAAGTTTGTATATGGTAAGTATGTGTTTTGCGTAACAGTATTTTGATGAATGTTTAAATGAACATAGAGTAGATGTGCATATGAATATATGTAAATGAGTTTATGAACTGAGAATTTGATGTTTGTATATATGTGATGCTTGTTGTATTAGAACAGTTTTGATGACGTGTGTATGCATAACTATGGAAATTATAATATTAGATTCATGTTTGATTAGTAAAAGTGTATGAGCATGTATATGTACATATATGACATTACAAGAAAGCATAGCTAGTATAGAAAGAAACATAAGGATGCATATGCATATATATATATATTATGCTGAGATTTTCAACCGTGGATCAAAGTTAAGAATGTTTTTCAGAATTCAAAGTATTTTAAATGAATGTTTTCGAAAGCTTGAAATGACTATATTACAGAAAGATGTTTCATCCAGTTTTGAGATTTTGATAAGCATGAGTTTTCTGATTTTCGGGGCATGAGGTAAAACCTCACCCCAGTATGTAACTTGAGATACTGTTCGAAATTGACGGATTCATAAACATGTGCACATGTAGGGGATTGGGGGGACGCTCTCAGATCCTCCAGACGGGCTTGGGGGACGGCGAGACGTAACGCCCCTAGACCTCAGTTTGAGCTTGGGTGGTAGCATAGATCCGTACCCTCAACTCCAGTTTGTGGCTTGGGGGACGGCGAGACGTAACGCCCCAAGACCACTAGTTTCAGGGCAGGTATGGCATGCTTTGGGGGACGGCAATATGTAACGCCCCAATGTCATGGGTTTGCATATCTGACTCTAGGGCGTATGGGGGGACGACGAGATGTTTGCAATTGCTGCATATAAATCGTGCATTATAGTGGGTCATTTGAGATGCATATATTTGATGTGAATGCATTATGGCATTAGTATTCTTCGAATGTAAGTTCTTCAGAAAAGATTTTAAAGTAACAGTTCATAGAAGCATGACATGATTTCATCAAAAGATATGTATGGTTGATATTGGTATGTGGCATGTTTATATAGAAGTGTCATTTTGGAAGATTTTAATGCATGATAGCATGATCTTATTTAAAGGTATATATATTAATGATGATTATGAGTTGTATGTTTACTTAAAAAGAACACATCGAAATGATGATAGTTCGTGATGAAATGGTAACATATGCATGTAATCATGGAGCTATTATCTAGTTTATAAGACGATCAAAGATGAATGTTTGATAGAAAAGATAGTTTATAAATCCGATTTGATGATATTTCAATGAAATAAAATAATGATAAGTTTGATCGATAACCAAATTGGTGTAGCAAAAGAGTAAGTAGGTAAGTATAAGCTATCTGAGTAATGCAGCAAGACATGATAAGTTTTGCCTTAGTGATTAAGTTATAGATGTTGGAAGTGTACGGGATTTTAAGTACATAATCAAATAGTTAGAAAGATTAGTAGCAAGTAATAAGGGAACAAATGAGATAAGAGTTATGGTTATTTCAAACTTTGAAAATGCTTAATTGGTTTTATAAGTAATTCAAGTTTATATAGAAACTTAACTTAGACCTTGTTTGTGTTTGAACGCTCAAGTTATGAGCATGATTACTTACTGAGTCATTACGACTCACATCATTTTCGTTGTTAGTTTTGCAGGTCAGTAGCAGTCTATTATAACTTGCAGTTTTTTTGTGAAGGCTTTGAAGACAGTGATCGCCCCAATTGCATTTGAGAAAGTGTTGAGTCCTGGGTCGAGTTATGGGTCCTCACGGCCCTTGTCTTTGTACTTGTATTTGTATTATATATGTATAAATCATGTAATAGCATAGTTTATTTTGAGTTCTGGCCAGAGGCCAAGTATTGCATTTTGTTTATTGAGTTTAGGCCTGAGGCCTTGTAGATAAATGCATTGATGTTGAGTTACCGGCCTGAGGCCGAGATTGTTGTGTTTTATTGTATTTGGATGCTGGCTACAGGCCAGGTTGCATGATGTTACGAATACATCATGCCGAAATTTCGTTAGATCCAGAGGCTTATGGAGATGGGTTTAGCCTGTCTCCTGCCGGTAGCATCCTGGCCTAGGTGGGATGTTACAAAATAATTACCAACCGACCAATATGGCGGTATCCTCGTTAAGTCAGGTTTTAACTAGTTTATATATTATAATTAAGAGAGATTAATCTAAATATTAGTAATAAAAGTTTTACCTTTTACCCCATCAAAGGGGAGTTACCTCCTCATTACTGAAAAGTAAAAACTGAAAATTAAAGAAAGAAAAGTATTGTGCGTAAAAGTAAATTACGGAAAATAAAAACTGAAAAGTAAATAAAAGAAAGTGCGAAAGCGGAAATTAATTACTGAAATCTGTAAATAAACAAACAAGATACAATCTTCTTAGTATTCTTAAGGAATTCCTTAGAAGAAAGTATGAATTTACAAATGAAATGGCTTGGTATTTATAGGCAAAATTTTGCCTCCATCAAATCATCCACCAAATCCATTATTAATTACTCCACAAATTGCTTATCATGTTTGGTGGTGATTAGATGTTTTTTATTATTTATTTATTAATTAATTTTTTGCTTTGAAAATGACTTTAATAATTACACACAACACACTTCTGGATGGTTAATCAATGTCGGGCATGAAATATTCAGAATTAGAAATTATTTTGTCTTTCAAAGTTGTAGATATTTGAGTCTTCGTTAATCTAAAACTTAAATCAGCTCAATCCAATATCGGAGTAAAAAGTTATACCCAAATTACGACAGATGCACAAAATTGGAATTTCCAAAACTGCACTTCGTTAAAACGCCCTTTCAAGTTTCCAATCTCCAAAATTAATATGTCAAGTCCAATTTTTACCCTTATTTGACCCACATTTCGTCCTAAATGATATCATTGTGTCCCAATATTATTTTATCTGCAAAATAAACTAAAACACATCAAAAGGTTCATCAAACCCGAGAAACTAAACAACATATTAAGTAAAAGAGGTGGTAAATATTATATATTTTCCGCTCATAACCTAGCACCACATAAGCAGGGAAAACTGATCATGATCATGAAATAGCCTAAGAGGGTTTCCAAAAAAACCAATAGACAAGCTGAAATTGAAGTTGATGGGAGGGTACTCTACTGACGTTTTGAAAACTATTATGTACTTGCACTTGAAAACATGTAAATCATATATTGTAAAGCATGAAACTTAAACTATGATTCTTAGGAAAATCATGAACTGTATACTTAAACTGAGAATTATATACATGAGTTGTAAACATGTAAAGTATGAACTGAAATCATACAAATCATGAATCTGAAAACATAAATTGTAAACATGACACATGAGACACATGACTGAAAATGATAAATCATGACACGTGACTATAAATCATGACATTTAAAACGTGAATCATATACTGACACATAAGTTGTAAAATCATGACGTGTGAAAATATAAACTGTAAACTTGGCGTATGTAGCCTAAACTGTAAATCATGGAACGTAAACGGTGAATGTGGCTGTAAACTGTAAAACATAATGCTTGAACTGTAACTAATAAACTGAAAGCTGTAAATCATGAACTGACGTCATACAAATCATAAATTTAAAACTGAAAACTTAAACTGTAACATGTAAAGTGTAAATTGAAAACGTATAAAATGGACACATAAATCATGGGCTAACTATTGGAAATTATATAATATAAACATAATCTGCAAACTGAAAAACTTGAGCTCTAAACATGACCCTAAACTGGAAATTAAAAACATGATCTGACATTATAAGACTATCTTGAAACTATAAACTTGAACCGAAAACTATAATCATGGTAGACGACTGTATAACGTAAACTAGAAACATGAATGAAAACTATCAATATGATAATGTGACTGCAACTGTAAACATACAAGCCGAGGAACATGTCATGACCTAAAAACTATGACATGAACTGAAAATGTTTACATGGACTGAAAACTATAATCATGATTTAAAGTTGTAAACTTGAACTGAATCTGTAAAACGTAAACTGAAAACATGATTGAAAACCATCATATGAGCTAAAAGCTGAAGAGTGAAAACTGAATCATGAACTGAAAACGTAAATATGAACTGTAGTTGGAAACAGAAAAACGTAAACTGTAAAACATGATTGTAAGTCTAGACATGAATGGTAAACTATAATCATGACGTGAAAGCTGTAACACAAGCTGAAAAATATCACTTAACTATAAATCATGAAACATGGACTGCAAACCGTGACATGTAACTATAAATCATAAATTAGAAACCCGTAAACCGTAAACTAATGTATGTACTAGGTTATACATACAATGCTCGTACGAAATTCATTACCTATTTTAAAATAAGTATGAGATGAATGCAGCCCGAGCAGATTCTTAACTAGTACTTCTAAAATGGAAACAAACAAGTTGAAGACGTAAATTGTGAACATGTAACGTGTGAACACAATATAAAAACGTGTATATGTGACTTGCAAATACAAGAACTTTAAGGGTGTAAACATGGGCTGCAAACTAAGAACGTGAGTTGTGAACATCAAATACAACTTGAAGATCGTAGAATATAATTTGTGTACATGAAACGTGGATCGCTATTTATAAATTATAATACATAATCTGTAAGTAAAGCATACTACAACCGTAATAACTTGAAAACATAACAAGCGAAATAACATTCACTAGTGGAACCGTCGTCCTGATACTCGCGTACTCAAATGAAACTGAAAGAATCCTTTTGCGTGGAATCTATGGATTCAAGTATAGTTAGTAGACTTGAACACTACAATTATAATCATGCGCATGAACAATGCATATGCTCATGAAGTCTAAGGCATTTCTAATATTCTAAGCTGTTGCGAGATACCATAACAAGGTATCTAACTTGACAAGTTACTCAAGATATCATCGAGAAGAGTTCACGACCAAAACCCCCAAATCGCACACCCAACTCACGATAACTACACCATTCCTCAAAAGCAATGATCATAACACAATAAAAACATGAATCTTGGCTTATACATCCCCAAATCATGACGATTTTACCTAGCTATACCCCACACTCATGGAAATGTCCAACCCCAAACCCCAGGTTTTGATTCAACTCAAACCATGCATAAATCATGACAATAATCACTAATCTAAATATAATTAATACTCTAATTAACCCAAATCATGAAAAATTGACATGGATCATACATGAGTCTCCATAGATGCACTTGAAAAGCTAGTAAAATCATACTAAAATGCAAACAAAAGCTAGATTAGAAGATAGAGAAACTTACTACCTTAATTGTCACTTGAGGATGCACGAAAATCACTATAATCTAAGCTTGATCTGAAGAAAAATAGAGGTTCTTGGACATAGGTGATTTATGACAGTGATGAGAGAAAAATAAAGATGGGGGGGGCATATTTATATGGGCTAAGAAATTTAAAAATTTTCTTCTAAAAATCGTAGGGCCGTTCGAATGCCACTTGCACGCCACACGAACGCGGGCAATATTGGAAAGTCATGTTCAAATGCCCATCAAACGTCCCATGAATGAAAACTCTCTTGAAGGTTTTATTCGAACGGGTTGACAAATGCGTCACGAAGGCGAACACTGATTGCGTTCGAATGCCAAACCAACCCAACGCAAACGTGATTATGAATTTTTTTCGATCCAAACACAGACCCTGCAAGCGCATAAAACAACGCATGCATGGAATATATGACCATGATAAACATGCTAAAATGACCAGGGTATTACATTCTTCCCCCCTTAAATAGGGTTCGTCTTCGAATCTGCACTTAGGTCGAATAACTGATACATACAAAGAAATTCTATCAACATAGGATAGAGGACTTACTTGGAGTCGATGGAACCACTGTAGCTATTAACATCTATCTCTTGCTCTGATACATATTTTATCACATCCCAGTATTCCCAGGACATGACCGACATGGAGACAGTGATACTATCTCCATATGCCTATGACCTGAACATATATAACATGACATAACCTACTAATGAACTGTCTGATTCTGGATTCATGCAAGTCTGATACTCTAATATTAACATAAATTACTACCATTCACGAAGGATTCTCCTATACAAACATACAATTCATACCCATATCAATCATTTATGCATATAAATGTAATAATGCTATCATGCATTAATATCAGCTATATATAACTCAAATGATTCCTAAAATGTATGATTTATATGCATGATTTGTAAACTAAGTTCTACCTTAAAATGTTATGCTTTTATAAAATACGTTTTGAAAATCTTTTCTGAAAAACTGTTTATTGAAAACTGCTTTCTGAAACTCTTTATACAACATGTCTTTCTGAAATACTGTTTTCTAAAAACTGTTTCTGAAAACTGTTCATCTGAAATTTTTTTCTGAAAACTGAAGTCTCTATCTTAAATCTGTATATCTGAAAACTGTTTTAGAACATTTCAAACTTTTTTTCTTCTGAAAAATTGATATTTGAGTGTCTGCTGAAAAACTGACGCATGGGGGCGTTACGTATCGTTGTCCCCTCGTACGCCCTAGAGCCAGATATGCAAACCCATGACATTGGGGCGTTACGTATCGCCGTCCCCCAAAGCATGTTATACCTGCCCTGAAACTGGTGGTCTTGGAACGTTACGTATTGCCGTCCCCCAAGCCACAAACTGGAGCTGGGGGTGCGGATCTATGCTACCACCCAAGCTCAAACTGGGGTCTAGGGGCGTTACGTATCGCCGTCCCCCTAGCCCATCTGGAGGATCTGGGAGCGTCCCCTCAGTCCTCAACATGTGCACATGTCCTCTGTATCCGTCAATTCCAAACTATCAAGTTACATACTGTGGTAAGTTTTTCCCTCATGCCCCGAAAATATAAAACTCATGCTTTAAATCTCAAAGCTGTAAGACATATTCCTGAAATACTTCTATTTCAAAAACATTTGTAACTTTTCTTTAAAAACTTTTTTTGAATTTCAAAATCATACTAAGCTCCAATTCAACCTTCTGAAAATCATAACATGCATGAATGCATATTCTTTTCCTATGCTTTCACCAATTATAGTCATACTTTCTTATGTACTTATCTTTGAATTGCCATATAACTACATATATATGATCATGTATAATTATAATTTTATGACACATATGTTCTATCACTTATATGCTTACCTTTATCTTATCATACACTCACATGTATATGTTCAACCATACCTATAAAGTAATGGTATATGAACTCTATTCCTTTATGCTTTCATTCTTGATTTTATTATTTTCTTAAAGGTCTATATTACCATCAATACAACTTACACATCATATATGCTCATTTGTATTATAAACTGTCACAGCATAAAATCTAATATACATATACACTCACCATATCATATGTTCGTGCTCTTAACTTAAAAATTCTTAACTTCTTTGTCATATTAAATTTCCAAAGCATATGTATCCACACATATAAAATCTAAGATTCCAAATCACTTACATTTATCTACTAATATACGCAATTCTAATTAAATACACACAATATCTTTATTTTCTTTCCAAATCATTTAAATCACCTAGAGACTTACAGTATACATAAACAATTCATCATCAATTCCATATCCAACCCTCAACACACACTCTATTTGATTAATGCCATTTTAACAGCTGAAGGTCCCTTAACTTAAACCAAATCGAACTAATACCATTACATTATACTAGACATAAATCATACAACTCATCCCATTACTATCACAATCTGAAATCAGATTTTTCGTAAGCATGTAAATACATATGTAATAATTGCTTTGCTTATTTAAAATTTCACTTAGTAATTTATTAATCTTGAATTCATTATTTTAGAAACCCCCAAAATCCCAAGGATTACTGTGTTAGGACCCAAGGGTTAAATTGGTCATTTTAGTCATTAGGGTTTACATATAAATAAGAATGAACAATTGATTTTGGAGGAGGCTATCATTGTTGTTGAATTTGGGTTTGGGAGGGGAAACCCCTAGGGAGGTTGCCAACACCTTAATGTTGAGCAGGGCTGGTGAATTAACCTTCACCTTCAACTATCTTTGTTGTTTTCTGTTTCGTTTAATGAATTAAAATACTACTTTATCTTCTGTTTTTGGTGTAAATTGTTGTGTGTTTACTTTGAGAATTTGGGGTTCCATCAATTGGTATCAGAGCATTACGCTCCTTGGCCTGTATCGTGGGATCGTAGATCTGAGAAGAAAAGATTGTTGTGTGATTGCAGAGCTGTTGAAAAAAAAATTAAAAAAAAAAAATCAAGAAACCCTAACCCTAGTTCTGTCGCCATCCACCAACCACCACCACAGCCACCCTTGCCGTCGATTGTGACCACCAACCGACTCAGAAGGTACCGGCGACCAAAACCCCTCCACTCCCGTCACCAAAAGCCGCCGCAAGCCGCCGCGACGAGCAGATTGTCTCGCGATTCGCCGCCGCTTCTCAGCCCAATCAGCCGTCGATCAAGCCACCTTCACACCCCTCTCACGCCGGCGACTTCACCCAGGCCTCTGTCTTCGCCGGTCGACGTTTGTATCGCCGGAAAAAGCCAGAAACAGCGCCAACAGTCGCGACTTTCTTCTCTTCGATCCGCCGCCTACGGCGAGAGTCTGACGACGCCGCCGCCACCAACGTGCTCAGCACGTTCTACTCTATCAGATCTGACCATCCCTTTGCATTTCCGGCCACCGGCAGGTTATTTACATTTTCACCCCTAAAGTTTCTGATTTTTACGATTTGGCCCAGAAAATTTCAAGTTCTTTCATTCTAGCCCCTGAGCCTACTGTTTGTTGAAAAAAAAAAATGAGGAATGTTGGGAGTTCGTACGAATTGGATAACATACAGCAAGATGGTTCTATCTGTGACTATATTGACAGGTTCGATTGTGTGGTGGGATCAATGTCTTACATATCCGAGTACCATTTACCGGGCATTTTCATTAATGGATTGCGGTATGAGTTGCAATCTGAGGTTCGAGATGGTTTACAGTACTTGAGGGTGATTGATCTTGAAGGGGTCAAAAAAATAGCCCTAAAGGCGGAAGAGAAATTAGCGGAATTGGATAGATTGGCGGAATTCAGAAAACAGAGAAGGATCAATTCACGCAAGCCTGAAAGATCACGAGCCGTTAAGGGATTCGTGTACCAGTCAGATGTGAGAAGTTTGGATAGAGTTGAGGAAGATCCTTGGAAAAAGTTTGACTCAATGTTGGAGAAGATGCAGAAGATGATAAAAGGATCAGATGCCACCACCTCACTTCAAGAGGCAAGTATTGGCCTACCACCGCTTGTGGAGAACATTGGGAAAAAATCTGAGAACCTTCCAAATGGCCGATCGGGAAAATTCAGACAACTTTCCGCAGTGGATTTTCAGTTTCGTCGCGGTAAGGGCCTATGTTTCAGATGTGAGGAGAGATTCCACCCAAATCATGTGTGTTCTAGTGAGAAAGTTGAGCATATTGGTGACATAGGGTCGATCCCAGAGGGTGAAAGCATTGGGAAGAGTGGAACAGTGATTGATGGGAAGAGGAGTGAAGAAGTTGAAGCCGTAGAGCCAGTGTTCGCGAATGAGGATGATCCTACTCTCGATGTGATTGCACAGTCGGACCCACCACAGCAAGATAATAATGAAGAAGTGGGCATCACAGTAGAGTGTAATGAGACGAAGAATACAGAGGTTGATATAGTGGAATATGTAGTCATTGAGGACGATGATCGTGCTTCTCAAACGAAGCAATTGGAGGTGCTAGTTAAGCATTTGTTAGATTTTGTTGATGGATCTACTGTCTTCGGATCAGTTTTGCAAGGGATTATTATGCACTCTTATCAATCTGCTGATTCTGTTAGCTATCTGGGGGAAGCTTGGGACTTCATCAGAACAATGCCATTCAAGCCTGGGATATTCTTTGAGGCGATTATCAGGCACTCTCACGTTGAGGACAACGTGTTTTCAAAGGGGGGAGTAATGTTAGGACCCAAGGGTTAAATTGGTCATTTTAGTCATTAGGGTTTACATATAAATAAGAATGAACAATTGATTTTGGAGGAGGCTATCATTGTTGTTGAATTTGGGTTTGGGAGGGGAAACCCCTAGGGAGGTTGCCAACACCTTAATGTTGAGCAGGGCTGGTGAATTAACCTTCACCTTCAACTATCTTTGTTGTTTTCTGTTTCGTTTAATGAATTAAAATACTACTTTATCTTCTGTTTTTGGTGTAAATTGTTGTGTGTTTACTTTGAGAATTTGGGGTTCCATCATACTGCTACTGCCGAATTCTCCTAATTTGGCAATCTCTTAAACCTTTAAATTTCTTTTTTATTTCATTCTAATTACCATATTTAGATTACTATGAACACATTTCTATTATTCATCAATCTCAAATTTTCAAAATTCAAATCGAACCCCCAAATTTTAGGGTTTTTGCCAAATCCCCTTATTTCTTTAATCTTACAAATTTCCATCAATTCCACATATCAAACTAAATTAAAATTTAAATCCAACATGTTTCTAATTATCCTATATTGCCAAATTTGAAAAATCTTTCCCAAAACCTAATTAAGAAATTCATCACTCAAATAAATCACTGTAATAGAGAACTTACCCTTTTCTTTATCTATGCTTACTAGATCCTGGACACTAGAGTCTCACCGAAACTGGTCTCGGTTTCCCTCTCTCTTTTTCTTTCTCATTTGGTCTGCTCTGTTATGTTTCTTCTCTCTTATCCCTATGTTTTCTCGGCTTTTCTTCTCAATATTTCTCCTCTTCCTTTCTGGTTTTCTGTCTCCCTCTCTCCCTTATTCTCGATTTCTCTCTTTCTCTCTTTTTTCCCTTTTTCTGTTCTACCGTATTTCTCACTGTGTGTTGTGTATAAATTAAGTGTGTTTTGTTTCTTTGTAACACGTGTGTGTGAATAAATAAATGTGTGTTTGCTTAATATATATATATATATATATATATATATATATAAATGTGTGTTTGCCTATGTTTTTCACTGTTTTGATGATTTTAATAGTACGAAACAGTGTAACATCCCACCAAATGCCAGGATACTACCGGAAGGAGACAAAAAACTCATCTCCATAAGCCTCTGATGCTACTAAAATTTTGGCATGGCCTCTGCTAAAAATCATGAAACCTGGATCAAAGTCCAGCACCTCGAGGTGTTATGATATTACATACAAATCATTATTCTCAATTCATAAGCAAATAGGCCTCCGGCCTGACAAAATCTCAACTCATAAGTAAATAGGCCTCCGGCCTGACATCAAACAGAAAAACTATAAACAACTACGTGCTCAGCACGATTAAAACTACACATGTGATACAAATAAATAAAACTAAGGCAATAGGATCCCATAACACATCCCAGAACCATACAACGACTCAAGACCAACTTGACTGCATCTAGGTGATTCGCTGTCTGCAAAATGCCTCAAGAATCTTCTAACTCTTTAAGTCCAATGTGAACCTGCAACACTAGAAAAATATTGGGGTGTGAGCTATAAAGCTCAATAAGTAACTCATATCTTATGAAAATATAACAAGTGAAAATAAGAACTTAAATAGAAATCAAATATATATGATTATACTCAAACTTATAAATCTCATCTTAATCCGATGACAGCATACACATATCATACCTTGATAATACACTCACTGCACTGAATGCAACATCAATTTTTCTCATAACGGGAACTAACTTATTATCTACCATACCACCCAAACCCGCGACTAAGGCCATCACAAACCCTTGGTGATTTAGTCAACTTAAACTACGACTGGTTACTTTATAAAGGTTACGTGAGCTAAAAACGCAAACAGTAGCTAACTATGAGCTGTAGACCATGTACTGAAATAATGAGTTGAAACCTCATACCTCTATACAACATAAGATAGCTAATATTATAACAAACAAGTCAACATATCAGTAATTTATCAGAATTACTAAATTATTACAAGTTCAGATTTTATTAACTTGTTATTATCCTTTATACTTAACCCATGTCAAACTTTCATATTACCTAACTACAATTGCGTTATTCCAATAGCTAACATCCAAATCATAAGAAGAAAAACATGAATACCATGGAGTATATTGTTTGATACCCAATACACTTGAATTAAATGAAACATGAAGTCATACACATATATTTTTATCACAATTATCCATCTTTGAAATATCATCAAATCGGCAATCCAAACAAAATGTCTAAGAAAACTGTCTTTTCAGAAATCTTTTTTCTTATCTGAAAACACCTCTCTTTCTGTAAACATTTTCGAAAAACTCTTTTCTGTCTGTATACCTCTGAGATTTTCTGTAAATACTCATAATCAATGCAATAACTTTCCGAGATCACATTACTTAAATCCAAGCTTTCCTTTCAAAAATTTTATAAAACAGTTGTGAAAACATCATCTGAAATACCATCTGGAATCCTGTATATAATCCCGTGGTCTTGGGGCGTTACGTCTCCCCGTCCCCCAAGCCATTAAACCCAAAAACAATGGTGCTATCAGTGCCGTCAACCTATCTCCGAAATCCGGGTCTAGGGGCCTCGCTATCCCACTAGCCCAATACCCATGATCTAGGGGCATATGTCATCCCTAATCCTGTATCCCATGTGCACACGTACCAGATTGATTACCGTTATTCTAGATTGGTTACCGATATCCGTCAATTCCATATCTGAGTCAAGTTACATCTGAGGTGGGTTTTTACCCCATGCCTTCAAAATCATAAAATCATACCTTTGAAATCATTTCGTCATCAAAGCATTTATCTGAAATCATATGTCTCAACTCGAGTGAAATCAACATTTCAAGTAAAAAAAAAATCAATTTAGTCAAATGATTTGCAAAATCATATCTGAAATCATAAATTAAAACTCTGAAATAAGTACTCCACTCATACATACACAATAGTCAAGGCATCCAAGAAAACATAATCAAGACATCACATACATATAAGCTAGCTCACACATACAATACTCGTACGGAACTCATTACCTATTTAGAATAGGTATGAAATGAATGTCGTCCGAACAGATTTCCTAACCCGCTCGGCTACTACACCATAAAATCATTAACCAATTAAACATAATATATGCATACATGTCACATGTCACAAACTCATTACACGGTTTCTCATACCCAAACATATACATGACAAACATTGCTTAATCATGCAGAATCATCACACACATACGTTTATATACATATATCAACCATATGAATGTATTTATTACTTCGAATTCTGATACCATGACCTTTACAATCCTCACATTCTTTACTTATCAATCAATATTCACCATTCATATACATATCCAATCAATCAGGAACTTTCATCACTTGAAAAGACTTTAGCATATACCAACTCAACCTCTATATCACTAAATTGTATACATTAATCAATAAAAAAACTTATCCCAATGAAGCACATCTACACCTACTATTACAAATTCTAAAGTCATAACGTATTTCTTTTACCAATCCTTTATACCCAAATCATACATATCCAATCATGTCATACATATACAAATACTCATTCATATACTAATACACATACTTATACATAGTCATATATTTACATACACGAATCCATATTAGTACTAATTCATACACTTCCATATACCCATATATACATATGAACATTAAGTTCATTTCATGTCTCACTTCATGTCATATCAATAACAAAGATCTATACTTGTGGTAGTCGATTATCCTAACCATACGTAATCTCGAACTTCGTTCTTAATAATATACCTTAACTATCATCTTTTATCATATCATGTCATTTATATATATATATATATATATATATATATATATATATATATATATATATATAATCAAACACAAAAGAACTAAATTAAATTCTCATCGCATGGGTTACTTACCTGGCTTCCCGAGCACTCCAGGTCCTAGACACAATTGTCAAAACAAAAGGCGATAATGTAGTCAGAGTCGCTATTTACGGTATTCTTGACTTAAGTATGACAAAATCCCGGATCTTTTCGAAAAAACCAAAAAAAGTCCGATCTCAATATTTTCAGTTCAGTAATCTCATAACATCATTATAAACTAACCCAAGTGATCAGTTATCTTAAATTCTTGGTTTATGTGTTTTTTGAAATTCTTCCGCAAAAGTTTCCGCATACCCTATGGAATGGTCCCGAACCTTCCGAACCTACCCGGATTTATCCAAACATGTTCTTAATATCATAAATAACTCATAATTATCGTTAAAATCAAAATACATCTTTATAAGCAAAAATCTATTTTTACCGAAATTTTGCATATTCTATCGGATCAATCAAACTCGTTACGTTTTCATTCGGATTCTACTTAATGCTCATATTCAATATACTAATACTCAAACAATTCAATTTATATCATTATGCTACTTTACGAAGCTATTGGAAACATCCGAACATTTAATGGAAAGCTTGAAATTAACGATTTTTTACCGGGAGGTCTTACCAAGATTTCGAGGCCATATACGAACTCCAAACGATCCTACGAACGCGCTGGAATCGATGGAATTTCTATCGGTGGTACTGTTCATTCGAAATTAATGTTCACCACCGCTTCTTCTCCTTATTTTGCATGCAATCGAGCATGAATCGGAAAAATCATCATCGTCATCTTGTATTACTCTCCGAGAGCTTCGATTTGGTTGGTGGCTTGGGTCATAAAACAAAACGAGGAGTCAGGATCAGAATACCCATTCTCGTGCCTTCTTCACGTTATATCGCCGGATTCTAGTGTCTCTTGGCCGGCCGCCGGCAGCTGGAGGATGGGGGTGCTCCGACGTATCTTTTTAGGGTGGTGCGCCGACCGGCGGTGGCCGGGGTGTGGCCGGCGCAACCACAAACCGAAGGGGAGAATTTTAGGGATGAGGGGTCGAGTTTGGAGGATTGAGAAGTTTTGCCATTTTTGGTAATTTTAGAAAATTATAGGTATTTATAGAAAAATTCATGAAATTTACAATCTGATCCCGGAAAATTACATTCAGACCACTGTCATGGGATTTTCACGTAAATTTACATTTCCGAAGCCGTTCTGATGTAAATTTCAAAACTTATTCAACATGAAAGTTGTTCGTCTCGGAAAAACGAATCTGATGGTTCAAAAATCAGTTCAATTGGAGTTTTTTTGCTATCTTTATAGCCAAAACAAGAAAATTTACGCGTAAAATAATATAATCAAAATCGCGTAACCAGTTTTCAGAACCACGTGTTTTCCAACACGATGAAATTTCACTTAAAAAAATTCCAATCTATTTTCCAATACATAGTACCTTATTTTCGAATATCAATCAGTTCCAAATTCCAAACTTAAATTCGGAAAGCTTCCAGAACTGTTTCGAAAAATATTCGAGATATTACAAACAGCCTCCGGAACAACCCTAATACAGTAGTGAAAAACTGAATTGTTTTGCACATTGAAATTTCCCTACACGTGTGCATTGTTCACTGTTTTTACTTACTGTTTTGTAATGATTTTTAGCAGCTATTCTAGATAAATATTCACTCCAAAACAGCCCCAAAATGTCCACAAAACATCCTTTCGTGCTCTCAAAATTTTATGCACAAGAACACGATAAAATCAAAGCATAAAAAAGTGTTAAATTGTGACAGTGAGCGGATTTTTCTGCTCATTGTCGAGATGTGCAAGAAGAAGAAGAATAGATTTTGCGTCAAGTTCTAAAGATCTTCTGTGCAATGACTCGTAACCAACAAATATAAGAGTGGGCTTCACTCACATAAAGGATCTCTAAACTTTTTAGGATCAAGGTTTTTTCAAACAACTTTCGTTATTCCTTTTACTCTTCAACTCCTCAAAGAAAACAAAAAGACTATGGAGGCTATGGTTTTGCGAAGTTAGATTAGGGTAAAATGAAAACATACTTTTCCTTTTTATATGTAGGGTTTAATTTGTTATCAAAAACAAAACGAAACCCTAGCCTTGCCCCTTGTGAAAATTCGACCACCATGGCCATTTTCTATAAAATTAAATTTTATTAAATGTCTTAATTATGACATTTAAAGTTACCATTATGAATAATGTAACTACCAATTTTGAAAATGAAAATATTTAAAATCAAATTTCATTATTATCCATTTCCAAAATTATATTAAATTATAAATTAATTTAATAATAATAAAATTTTAATAAACAATAAATGATTATCTCATAATCATTTATTATCGGAAAAAACTTTATATTAAAACTAATATAAAGTTTCAAGTATGACATATGATTAATCATATTAATGATATTAATGCATGTGAGTTAAAAATTAGACAATCCAATTATATTAAATTTGCTATAATATATCGAAGTAGCACATGGACCAAATGGACCTATAGTTCCGAGCTCTAAAAATCCCGAAATATTAAATAAACATTTTATTTAAATATTTTGAATTATTAATTTTAGGTTACTCTACTAAAAACCTAAAGTTACACTGTCGTCATTGTAGATATATTATATAAGCCGAATTACGTCGGTGTCCATCGATATAGTCATTATATACGGATTGACCCTTCACGAGTATCTAATAATTAGAGCTGCGTCAAAATGTCCATTATACCCCTCTAATTATTTTTGCCTTAAGTACTATTTATTCTTTAAATGGTTTATTCATTATTATTATGAATATTAATCTTTTTATTCGTAATAGAAAGACTTGAGCGTTCTAATCATTCAAGTATCGAATCAAACCTTAAAGAAGATACTCTTCTACTTCTCGCAAGAAAAAGTGAACTACATATCTATGTGAAATGTACCCAGCCTTACACCAAACCATGTCTTCAAAGTACGTAGCCATTGGTCCGTATTTCTTCACCAACCTCACATTTGTAAATCAAAAGACATAGCCTGCCATGCAAGAGTTCTTAGTAAACTTAGGATTCATATCAATCCATATATGACAATCTAGTAGATTGAAATGAATTTCTTTATTTAACAGATGCTATAAGAAATTCATTTCTATTTAGGTCTAGCCTATATGATCACATCATACAAGGTGCCTTCATTCTCATGCTCCATATGGACGATCACGGATCAAGGTTGCTATACATTTATAGAATAGACCGGAACAATATATAAACCATAAAAAAGTACACATTTTGTTCAGTTCATATGAACTATTTTAGATTACCAATTTCAGGCTTAAATTCTCTCATGTATGACAATCATACACTAAGCCTGAAATCACATAAGTAATCAAGGGTAAACTAAACAATTTATAATATGCGATTTAAATCAAAATAATTGCTAGATGAATAATATATCTTTTATTTCAAATGAATAATTTCGTTTACACATTACATGAAATTCTAGGCATATATCCCAACAATCTCCCACTTATACTAGAGCAAATGGAACATGTCACATAATCCTAGACACTCTAGTTGACCTTCAAACACTTTAGCCGACAAGGTCTTTGTAAACGGATCAGCTATGTACTTTATGGATGCAATCTTCGTGAGAGATACGTCTCCTATCTACACCATCTCCCTAATGAGATGTTATTTCCTTTATATATGCTTTCCTTTTTTGTGGCTTTTTGGTTCTATGAAGTTCGTCACTGCACAACTATTATCGCAATAAAGTGTGAGTGGTTTATCCATATCTGGAACAACTTCCAGATCTCCCAAGAATTTCCGGAGCCAAACTGATTCCTTAGCTGTTTCACAATCTGTTATATACTTAGCCTTCATAGTGGAATCAGCAATACAAGATTTCTCTATGCTCCTCCACACTGGCCCCACCACCTAGGGTAAACACTGATCCAGATTTTGATTTCCTGGAATTTATGTCCGTCTGAAAATTAGAATTTGTATATCCTCTGAGGATCTTATCCTCACTAGAATGCACAAGCATCTTTCTTGTTCACTTAAGATATTTGAGAATGTGTTTCACTGCCACTCAATGATCTAACATTGGGTTAGACTGAAAAAGTTCACTTAAGATATTTGAGAATGTGTTTCACTGCCACTCAATGATCTAACCTTGGGTCAGACTGAAACCTGCTGACTACTCCCACCATAAAACAGATGTTCGATCTCGTGCACAACATAGCATATATAAGACTATCAACTACTGAGACATATATGATACGTCTCATTTCCTCAACCTCTTAAGGTGTCTTAAGAGACTATTCATTCGACAAATAATTCAATGTCAAAAGGGTAAGTTGCCTTTTTTGGAATTCTGTATCTCAAATTGCACAAGGATCTTGTCGATATAGGATGTCTGAGACATAGCTAATAACCATTTCTTATGATCTTGAAGAATTTGGATCCCAAGTCATAATTAGCCTCTTATAAATCTTTCATTTGGAATTAGTTAGCTAGCTAGGATTTCACGTTCGATAATTTTTACATTATTCCCAATAAGTAAAATATCATCGATGTAAAAAATGAGAAAAACCACCTTACCATCAATAACGCACTTGTACACACAAGGCTCATCGACATTCTGCTCAAATTATAAGAATTGATCATGGTATCAAATCTTATATTCCAAGATCGAGATGCATGCTTGAGTCCATAAAAGGACCTTTGCAGTTTGTAAAACTTTTTCTTTTGATCTTGGGCTATGAACCCATCTGATTGTACCATATAGATACATTCATCAAGATTGTCATTCAAGAATGTTGTCTTGACATCCATTTGTCAAATTTCATAGTCATAATATGCAGCAATTGAGAGAAGAGTGCGAATGGATTTGAGCATGGCTACTGGCGAGAAAGTCTCCACATAGTCGACTCTATCTTTTTGCGTATAACCCTTAGCCACTAGCCTAACCTTAAAGGTCAGTAACTTCCCATATTATCCCCTCTTTATTTTTAGATCCACTAGCAACTGATGGGTTTTAACCCCTTAGGTTGGTCTATAAGTTTCCAGGCTGAGTTGGAGTACATCAACTCCATCTCGAGGTTCATGGCTTTGAGCCATTCCTTTTTATCATAATCATCAATTGCACTACAATAGGTCAATAAATCATTTACACCATCACTGGATATGACAACTTATGCCTCTCAAACTCATAGATAGCGATCAAGTTGTCGCACAACCCTCCCACTAATGTACACGTATTTGACGCTCAAATATCAAGGGTGTTATGCTTTTGTAAATAATTATTGACGATGGTGCACCGGTCGAACCAGCAAGTAACTCCTCGAGTATAACTTTACTTCGAGGTTTGAACTCTCTCACTTTGTCCTCATCAAGAAACGTAGTATTTTTCAATACAAACACTTTGTTATCTTCTGGACTATAGAAGAAACCACCCATAGTATCCTTAGGATAGCCTACAAATAGGCACTCTTGAGAACGTGGCTCCAACTTTGTAATCTTATTCTTCAATACATATGTTGGACACCCTCATATACGGAAATATAGTAAACTAGCTTTATGACCGCTGACCGGCGTAAACACACACGTATAACGCAAGCGCATGTATTGTTCAAGTAGTATAAAAATATCGATCACACGAGGACTTAATATCTAATCTATTAATTTATTGAGGTCAAATGATTACTAGTATCTAACAGGTCGTTTGATTGATTTGAAATGGTGACGATTCTAAATTTAAAAGCAAGTAAATAAAATTGTTCGAAAGTAGATTTTAAAAAAATTTAATATTAAAAACTATATAGGGTTGTGATTTCTTCCAATATCATTTTAAGATGATGTGGTTATCTTAAAGTTGGTTAATATATTGATTTATTAACCTGGAACACTAAATTATGTGTAAGCCTCTGTCGATGGTCAGACACAAATACCCAGTTTAACCCAATTGAACCATATGTCTATGTCAACCAAATTATCTGGATTCATTAAGTTTAAGCTCCAATTATGGCTACCCCCGCCCGACAGGTATATTCCTATCCTGTAAGGAAATTTATTAAAGGGTTATCTATCCTCAAGGAAGATCGTGGGCTATTGAGTCTAAGGCTGAAACCTAAAATCCCTATGTCTAGTTCATTTTAGATTTACCAGATCAATTTTATTAATGACCAGTTAATGAAAAAGCATTAAGATTAAGACTCAATAAATAAATCTTTATAATACCCAAACTAAAATTTAGTTATGTGTTGAAACTAAGTTTTTAATATTAAATTTTAAAAAAATTTAATATTAAAAACTATATAGGGTTGTGATTTCTTCCAATATCATTTTAAAGATGATGTGGTTATCTTAAAGTTGGTTAATATATTGATTTATTAACCTGGATCACTAAATTATGTGTAAGCCTCTGTCGATGGTCATACACAAATACCCAGTTTAACCCAATTGAACCATATGTCTATGTCAACCAAATTATCTGGATTCATTAAGTTTAAGCTCCAATTATGGCTACCTCCGCCCGACAGGTATATTCCTATCCTGTAAGGAAATTTATTAAAGGGTTATCTATCCTCAAGGAAGATCGTGGGCTATTGAGTCTAAGGCTGAAACCTAAAATCCCTATGTCTAGTTCATTTTAGATTTACCAGATCAATTTTATTAATGACCAGTTAATGAAAAAAACATTAAGATTAAGACTCAATAAATAAATCTTTATAATACCCAAACTATAATCTAACCCCTTATAAAACGGTGATATTAAAAGTCATCACAACCCCAGATAACTAATTTAGTTACAACACATAACTAGGGCTAGTAAAAACTTGAAAATAAAAGACATAAAGAAAAAATGCGGTAAAGTAAATACTGAAAAGTAAATTACAATAAAATAAAATGCTAAGGTAAAAGGAATTACTTTTACTACTACTAATTTAGATATCTCCCATAATATAATATATAAACTTGTGATAACATTACCAACCATCCATATAGGCAGTATCCTGATTAAGTCAAATTAAGTCCAACCAGCCATTAAGGCGGTAAAAAGATTTGTCCATGAACCTGCCATATAGGCGGTAAGAAAGTTTAATTACCAACCGACCAATCTGGCGGTATCCTTGATTAGTCAGGTTTAAACCATATTAAAATGAATTACCAACCAAACAATCTGGCGGTATCATTTTTAAGTCAATATTTTAAATAGTGAATATATTATATTTAAGGGAGATTAATCTAAATAGCAATAGTAAAAGAATTACCTTTCACCCTAACTGGGGAAGTTACCTCCTCATAGTAAATAGTAAAAACTATAAAAAGTAAAAAAAAATAAGTAAATTACTATGATTACAAAACGTAACTAAAATTAATTACAAAACTAAAAACTAAAAACTAAAAATTAAAAGAAAGTAGAGAGAGAAACTCTCTCTTTACATCAAAGAGATGAGAGAGAGTGGTGCTCCTAAAACTGAAATTTCGAACTGAATTTATAGGCGCGGATAGGCATCTGGCGTCGCGATGCTGAGGCCTTTGGCGTCGCTACGCTGACTTCTGCCGACGTGGCATACTCTGGTTCGTCGGTTGCAGATTCTGGATAAGGTGACACGTGGCGAGTGGTTGGGCTTCAATTATTGTGACACGTGGCGACTTCTGATTGGTCGGCTAGATTCTTATCCGACACATGTCATATAAGGATTAGATAGCCAATAATTGATGCTGACGTGGCGCTGACATGGCAGTGACGTGGCGACACGTGGGAAATAGATTGTCGACACCATAGAATTGCGACACGTGGCACGCTGTGATTGGTTGATGATGACGTGGCAGTTTGACTCAGTCAACCTGGTGATGTGGATGATGACATTGCAATGACGTGGAGTGACACGTGGCAACACGTGGTGATGGCGACTGTCGGTACCGTAAGATGATGACACGTGGCACGACGCATGTTAGCAGATCGGCTGTGATGGTGACACGTGGCACGGTGCACGTTAGCAAAGTCAAACTTTTCTTAGATTCTGACACGTGGACCCGGCGCACGTTAGCACTGTTCAGCGCATGTTAGGCGTCGCGACGCTAAAGGTCTTGGCGTCGCGACGCGATGAATTACCAAAATGCCCCTTTTTTGTCCAATTTTCACTGTTTTGGCCCAAATCACCTCCAGAATGTCCTAAAACTTTATTTATCTACAAAATAACACAAAACACATCAAAATATTCACAAAACTCAAGAAACTATACAAAATATTAGGTTAAATGAGTGGGAAATAGTGATAGATTTACCACTCATCAACCGCTTCACAACTCTAAAAGAGTCTTGGGAACATACTTATATGGAACTATATTAAGGATATATATTATTGTTTGAAATACGTATCCCCAAAATGAATAAGGTAGTAAACTATAACTAAACATAGATCTCGTCATGTCTAGTAGAGTTTGATTTCTCCTATCTGTGATACTATTCTGTTATGATGTTCCAGGCGATGTGAGCTGAGATACTATTCCAAGCTCAACTAAGAATTCCTCAAAATCTCTGTCAAAGTATTCTCCTCTAAGATCTGATCATAGAGTTTTGATCATTTTACCTAATTGGTTCTCAACCTTAGCACGATACTCTTTGAGCTTTTCAAAATTATCTGACTTGTGCCGCATTAGGTAAACATACCCATATCTTGAATAATTATCAATAAATATGACATAGTATTCATAACCGCGTCGGTCTCTTACATTCATCGGTCCGCAAATGTCTGAATATATTAGTTTAAGTGGTTGACTGACTCTTATACCTATTCCAGTAAAAGGTCTTGTGGTCATTTTCTTTCGTGATAAGATTCGCAAATTAGTAAAGTACCAAACTTTAACTAGTTTAAAGCCCCGTTGTTTATCAACCTATCTATCCGATCAAGACTAATATGTCCAAGTCTAAGATGCCACATATATGTGTCATCGTGAGAAAGCTTTTGTAGTTTTGTTTTAGGTTTTTCAACCTTACACAATTCAGTGTTGAGCAATGAACTATGTGTTAACGATCTTAACATATATAAGTTGTTCTCCGAGTTTCCTATGCATATAGTTAATCCATATATAGCAATAACAATTGAATTATTATTAAAACAAATTACAAACCATCATCCAAAAATTTAGAAACATAAATTAAATTCTTGCGAAAGCCAAGAATAAACAGTACATTGTTTAAATTTAAATATAATTATTTAAAAAACTTAAACTGGAAACTCTCACTACTCTAGCTGAAACGACATCCTCTTTCCTGACCCTCATGGTGTAGTCACCTTTCGCAAGGTCCCTCCATGAGTCAAGTAGTTTTAAAGAAGAACAAACATGGTTAGTGGCTCCAGAATCAACAATCCATACAGATTTATCAACCTCCACTAATAAAGACTCAATTACAAGTAAATCATATTCACTTGTAGCCATCTTCTATTTCATCTTTGCAAGGTATTAAGAACAATTCCTTTTCCAATGCTCATCTTTGTCACAATGGAAATATTTTCCTTTGGGCTTAGAGTCATTGAAGCTTCTTTTGTTCTTCTTCATGGACTTTGCCTCACCCTTGCCAATGTTTTTCTTATTTTTCTTAGCAAATTTGGAAGGTTCGGTAACATCTACCTCTCAACTAGGCTTACAAGAATCCACTGGCATGGACTCGTAATGGGTGAGCTCAATAACCAGCTGAGTATGAGTAAAAGTCAACTTATTCATAGCAGAGTTACTTTTAAATTGTAGAAACTATTCAAAATGTTTTCCATGATCATGGTCACGTGGCTATGCTCGTCACTAGGAGCTCCATGAGTTTCATTCGTATGAGATAGGTCTTCATCCTTTAGACGTGCTCTCGAACAGATGTACCTTCCTTTATCTTTACGGTCATCTCTGAGAGCATAGCCTCATGACGTTGCTACTATGAAGGCTGCACGAACATATCATGTAATGACTGCATCATCAAAGATGTTATAGCCATCGGCTCATGCTTTGCAGCAAAAACCTCAAATATCCACACTAATAAGTACCAACATGCCTTCTTATTGACTTTGACCAATTTCTGATGGGCATCGCGTACAGCTTCTCCAGTATTTTTGGATGGTTCTGGAGAACATTCCTCATTTAGGAAAAACTTAAGGTCTTCACAGACCAAAATAACGTTCATGTTATTTTTCCATTTCACATAATTTTTTCTCGTTAATTTATCTTTTGAGAGGATTGATATGATAAGAGAAATCACGGCTGAAAATAAAACAAGCATGCATTTTAACATTCATTCATTAGATATTAAAATCATCAAAAATATTTTGGCATAAAATGAAACATGATGCATGTATCATGTATAATGAATCAAAAACCTAAAAATAATTACTATGCCAAGGAAACCTATCATTCCAAAAATAAATGCCACCGTGGGGTAGGTCAAATATTTACATGAAAGATCGAGAAAATCTCAATTGATTTATTATATGCGGGAATAACTCTTATTCCTATATTAATCAACCACCATTTGATTCGATCAAAGAATTTTGATTAACATTTAATCATTCATTTGTGAGTGTATCCTGTTGTTTCAGAACCCTTGGACTTAACTAGTGAAGTGTCGTTGTAGGGTAGGTCAGTTCACTAGATACATCTAGAGTTCATATCCTCTCGAAATCCAAACTTGATATTGAACCAAAATGGACACCATCAATAGGGGGACTAAAAAAGTCATCTCCAGACGCCTTTTGAATCTCACGTTTTCGGACTCACAACGAAGATCGCATAATATATTATCGTATATCCCTCTCCCACTCAATAGTTTCAAATGAAGGTTTCTACTTAAAATATCTAATATTTTAATCCACTAGTGTCTACAAGTTTATGCGTGGCTAAAACATAACATAATTTACACTAGTGCAAGATTAGTGACATATCCAATTTTAACTCTTAAAATATTATTCACTAATTCTTGTTAGTCCGAACTAACATATGACTTAATTAAACTAATTTAATTAAGTGATGTTTAGTGACCTATTTTAATTTTAACTCATGAAATTCTAAATTCCACTAACAAGTTTAAAAAATTCAAATTCAAATTAGGGATAAAGCCCATTATATGTTAAATTCGAATTTCCAATTTTTAAATTTTTAAAACAATTAATCCAATTAATTTGTTTTCATGCATAATATCTACAAATTTAATTTCTATAAATTACATAAAATCAAATTTTATGACTAGAATAATTATGCATATGTTACATGTTATGGCATGTGGAAATACAAAAGTAGGCACCCTAAGTTATATAGCATCGAAATAAACATACATATAACATAAATGGTATTGACCAGGCTATTATTTTTCCTATACTAATCTAATTAGTACAAAATTTTACCAAAGTATCCCTTGGTATTCAAAACTTGCTCCATGGAATGGTATGTGCGGGAAAACTCCTTAAGTCGTGTTGATGGCAATGACTCCACCAAAATATATAAAATAATAATACAACTCAAAATTACATAAAAACTTATTTACAACACTTTATAAAAAATGGCCTTATGGCCTTACATTCCCTAAAAGGAAAAAAAATAAAAATAAGAGTCAGAAAAATTTACGACCAATGCAATACATTATTCACATGAACATAAACAAAATAACATTCATCACATGAACATAAAAATTATGCCCACTCATCACAACATGCAAAAATATTTATATCACATATAAATAATAAAGAACAAAAACTTTTAAATAAAAATAAGAAGGGTTAAGAGTAATTTTCAACCTCGCTCTAGATGAAAATTGTAGGAACCGATTTCCTTGCGCAACGGAAACTTTTTAGGCACCGTGGATCAACCTTGAAAAATTTTATGCTCTCTCCCTCCTAATGGCCGAAATTTTCCAGCCCTTTTTGCCTCTGTTTGTCGTTGTTTTTTTATGATTTTAATAGTATGGAACAACCCTAAGAACAACCCTAATACAACAGTGAAAAACTGGACTGTTTTACACATCGAAATTTCCTTACACATACGCATCGCTCACTGTTGTTCTTAGTGTTTTGTAATGATTTTTCAGCAACTATTTTGTACAAAATATTCACTCCAAAACAGCCCCAAAATATCCAAAAAATAGCCCTTTGTGTTCCCAAAAATTTCTGCACAAGAACACAATAAAATCCAAGCACAAACAAGCATTAAAAGAGGCGACAGTAAGCAGATTTTTCTGCTCACTGCTGAGATGTGCAGGAAGAAGAAGAAGATGATATTTTGCGTCAATTCCAAAGATTTTTCGTGCTATGACTCGCAACCCTTTAAATATAAGAGTGTGCTTTACTCATATAAAGGATCTCTAAACTTTTTTGGATCAAGGATTTTCACACAACTTTTATTATTCCTTTTGTTCTTCAACTCCTCAAAGAAAACAAAAAGACTAGAGATGCTATGGTTGAGAGAAATTAGATTAGAATAAAATGAAAACATACTTTTCTTTTTATATTTAGGGTTTAATTTGTTATTAAAAACAAAACAAAACCCTTGCCTTGCTCATTGTGAAAATCGGTCACCATGGCTATTTACCATAAAATTAAATTTTGTTAAATGTCTTCGTTAAGACATTTAAAGTTTCCATTATAAATAATGTAACTACCAATTTTGAAAATGAAAAGATTTATAATCAAATTTCATTATTATCCATTTCTAAAATTATATTAAATTATAAAATAATTTAATAATAACAAAATTTTAATAAACAATAAATGATTATCTCATAATCATTTATTATGGGAAAAACATTATATTAAAACTAATACAAAGTTTCAAGTATGACATATATTATTATTCATTTTAATAATATTGATGCATGTGAGTTAACAATTGGACTATCCAATTATATTAAATTTGCTATAGTATATCGAGCTAGCATGAGGACCAAATGGACCTACAGTTCTGAGCTCCAATAATCCCATAGTATTAATTAAACTCTTTAATTAACTATTCTGAATTATTAACTTTAGGTTATTCCACTAAAATCCAAAGCTTCACTCTTGTTGCCATAGATATATTATATAAGTCGAACTTCGTCGGTGTCCATCGATATAGTCATTACATACGAATTAACCCCTCACAAGTATCTCATAATTAGAACCAGGTCAAAATATTTGTTATACCCTTATAATTATTTTTACCTTAAGTACCATTGATTCTCTAATGAACGATTTATTCATAATCATTATGAATATTAATTTTTCTATTCGTAATAGAAAGACTTGAGCACTATAATCATTCAAGTATTGAATCAATCCTTAAGGAAGATACTTCTCTACTTCTCGCAAGAAGGAGTGAACTCCATATCTATGTAAAATATCCTCAGTCACACCCCAAACCATGTCCCCAAAGTATGTAGCTATTGGTCGAGATTTCTTCACCAACCTCACCTTTGTAAATCAACGAACATAGCCTGCCATGCAGGAGTTTGTAGTACTCTCAGGATTCAGATTAATCCATATATGACCATATAGTAGATTGAATGAATTTTTTTATTTAACGGATGTCATAAGAAATTCATTTCTATATGTTTCCAGTCCTATATGATCACATCATTCAAGGTGCCTTCATTCTCATGTCACCACACGGACGACCCGGATCAAAGTCGCCATATATTTACAGAATGGACCGCAACTATAGATAAACCACAAATAAATTACATGTTTTGTTTGCTCTCTATGGACTATTTTAGATTACTAATTTCAAGCTTAAATCCTTTCATGTATGACACTCATACATTAAGCCTGAAATTATTGGATAATTATGACCCATATCATCACTATTTATAAAGAACATTGTGTTTTTGTACAAATTATCTATGTGATAAAAGGGAATTTCGATTTTATCATTATTATAATTAGATTACTTGGATATATATTAATGATAAAAGTCCATATGGTTAAATCAGATTAATAAGATATGAGACAGTATTAATCCATGAATGGTTTAATCATTAAATATCCTTAGTCGAAGTATTACCGAGACTGGACATTAATCATGTGGAATAGACTAGTATTACACTTGTGCGTTATGGAAGCTTAACGACATAATTCTTATATATTTAGGTATTGGATACTTATGCAAGTGTAATAAGAGCATCTGTTAGCCGTTGGACCGATAATAATTCGCTCTGGATAGACCCACTCGTAATCTCATTGGTAGTATGATATGTGTCTATGGGAATCCGAATCAGGGTAGGTGTATGTGATCTTTAACCTGAGACTTACGTCGATATTACTTGCGCAATCAGTTTACTTTAGTATTGGTCTTTTGGAGCTTTAACAGGTTCTGTGTACGCCTGTATTGGGTTTACTGAGAATCATAGTGTATTGGATGTGATGTTAAGATGGGAGTATCACTTCATTCATATGGAGATGATGATCACACAAGATATGGAACTAGTACTCTTAAAGTTGCAGCTATCGGGATAGTATGACTAGGTTATGACTTCTCGGTTACAGAGATTAGTTACTCAGGATCCGATATATGCTTCGTACGGGGCAGACATAGAGCCAGCCCTAGGCCTAGCATGTGACATCAGATACTGGATCGTATTGGGTATTACATAATATTAGTATTACTACGCCTGATACAGATGATATTCCTCAGCGAATATTTCTGAAGAATTGGGTAGGCACGGTGTTTTTCTAGAAGCCAACCATGTCTTGTAAATCGGTGAGAATATGGTACGAGGTACGCACGTGTTTGGATAGTCCGATAACAATATTTACTGCCAACATATCCATGAATCTCTTGGGTCGCTTTCCAAAGATTCACCAAAGACATTTGACTCAGATAGAATTAATCTGGGATTAATTAGGAGAGAGAAAATTAATCTGGGATTAATTGCGGCAAGAATTAATCTGGGATTAACTTCGGATAGAAGAGAGAAGTGATTAATTTAGAATTAATCGATAAAATAAATTTAATAGTTAAATTGGATTTTTCTATCTAATTTATTTATTTTTGGGTAAAATAATATATCGGATATATTAATTGAAATCGGATTTCAATACGAAATTAAAATTAGATTTGAATTTGGGCGAACAAATTAATTTAGAATTAATTCGAAAGCGATTATCGTAATAATTTTGAGAGGCATAATTATTTAATTAAATTGGATTTAATTATAGAGCGACAACAAATTCGTTTAATCGGAATTAAACGAACCCGATAAAATTGCATGTGACTTTGCGAGTGTCTTTTTGTGTTTGGGAACACAAAATATCTTTGACTTTGGTGGGCCCAAGTCAAATTGTGTGTTGAGGAAGCCAACTCAAATTTTGAATTTAAAATGTGGTGGGACCACATGACTTACATCAAAGGTCATTAGTTGATGGAAGTAATTGGCTTAATTAAAATACTTTTCCAACACACAAACACCAAGTCTTGAAACTCTCTTCTTCTTCTCCACCTTGGTCGAATCTTCTCTCCATTCATAGTGAAATTTTGCTTCAAAAAATTTCAAGATAGCTAGCACTTGGAGGAGTGAAATTAGGTGATAGGGAAACTCACCCAAGGCATAAACAACATACTACAAGCTTGGAGCTTCATCCAAAGAGAAAATTTCGTAATTTCTCCAAATAACAATGTAAGTGATTCCGCCACTTTTCTTGTTAATTTCACACATATAATCATGTTTAGGATCTTGTGGCATGTCTTAGAGACTAACAATGGTATCAGAGCCTTGCTAAATATGATTTTGAAAACTAGGGTTCATTAACTTTAATTAGGAATTTTTGCTTGGAGCATGAAAATTCAAAATTGAGTTGTTGGTTGATGTTAGATGATGATAACTTAGAGTTGTGCATTGTTGGATTGTTGAAAAATTGATTAGATCAAATTTCCCTAATTTCCCTAAGTTGGCCGAAACTTACCCCAGTGTAACTCATGGTGATTTTTTTTAATTTTGACACTTGGATGTGTTAATGGCATGATATATATATATTGAATGTTGATTTAATTGGATTGGAATCAAATTGGATAATAATTTCTTGTCATTGTCGTGAGTTAGCATGCTTGTTGGAGACTTGATTTTGCTTCAATTTGTGTTGGACATGAATTGAAATGATAATCATAATTAATTAGATTAATTACTATTTTGGAAATATTAAATTAATTAATTAGTTATGTTAATTACACTTAAAATGGATTAATGTATTATTTGGAATATTGTATTAATGTAAATTAGTCCCTAAAGTATTATTTGGGCTAATTTGGGTATATTTGGATTAATGGGCTTAGTTGGGCCAAGTTTGGTTGTGAATAATTGGGTTGGATCCAATTGGGCCTAAACTATTTCCATCAAAGTCTAAAATATGACTTTTGGGCCTTTAATAATCTAATTGGGCCTAATATGCCAAAATTAATTTATGGCATAGGGTGATTCCTAAATGGGCCAAGGCATTATGGGCTTGATCCATAATGGCCAAAAGTCCATGCCTAAAGAATTAATTAAAGCCCATTAGACCTAATAGAATTGGCATTGGATGTTAATTGGGCCTTTGAGACCATTTGGATTGGATTTGGAATCCAAGTCTAAAAGGGCATTATTATAATATAATAAGTGTAATTGTTTAATTTGGAATTAAACTTGAATTAGTATTGAATACAGTTTAAATTGGATTTAATATTGCAGTTCGATATAATTCAAGAATACTTACTTTGAGTATTTATTCTTAAACGAGTTGGACTCACGCAAATCAAATCGTTGTATGAACATTGGATGGTCATTAATTGAAGAATTAATTAATTTGATTACATTGATTGACAACATGCTATGTGTGAATGCTTGGATGTATTTGTTTGAATAATGTATATCATATGGATATTAGATGGGTGGGGGCAATTTTCGAAATTATTGTAAATATTATATTTATTTGAAATTGGACCTGCGTGTCCAGCCTATCACCTTTTATTCTCATTGTATTTCTCTTCTCACCAATTCCCCTCAATGTAAATGAGGTTTCTTATAGTGTTATGTAATTGGGTATATAGAAGAATGTAAAGTGCTAGTGGGAGAGAGGAAAAAGAAATAGAGAGATTTGTTCTAGGAATAAAATATATATGTATATCCATCCGCATATCATTATTATATTTATCGCGCCTTATTGTGCTTTTAGAATGCATGTTTAAGGGTGTATGATGAGACTTAATCAAACATAATAAGTTGGTTGCCAATTTACGAAAATGCCCTCACATTTAATATTAAGTGTTTCCTTCCATTGAGTGGTTCTCTCTCAAGATCCAAGATTGGCTTTGATTTGTTGGCCAAAGTCGAGATCATTGTCTATCGCGGATGTGTTTGAACCATGAAAGCTTTGTTAATACCGCATGTCTTAGGCAGTTGTGACTTGTTGGCTAAAGTCAAGGTCACTCTTGTTTATCGACATTGATTACGAAGCTTTCCCACTGTCAATGAGTTGCGCTTAACTGGAATCATTAAGCTTGTTGAGCCAAAGCCAAGGCTTAGTTGATTCAGAGGAAACAAGTTAGGAAATATATTAGATATATGTTTCGGACTCGGATGTCCACCTACCGGATCTATGAATTGGATGGGATATAATTGATCTTAGAGATCTACCTAGTTAAATTTTATACAACTTGTTGGCCAAAGTCAATGTTGTGTATTATTTAACGGGATCCTAGCCCACTAGGAAACTAGGTTTCTCGAGTACTCAACGGAGGGTTAGAGGCTCGCCGAAAATTAGTGGGAGGCTAGTATTAAATTTATAATTTGTTTAATACTCGCAAATATGCGCACTCTATTAGTATTATTTCTCGTTAATATATATATATTAGTTGGACTAATATTATTCATTTATTGTTTTCTTTGAACAGTTAGACTGTACTCAACACTATTCCATTTGTAGTTGGTTATATAGTTGGATTATAGTAACCATTGCATTTGAGTGTACCCAAAATATTTGATTGGATAGTTGGACTATAACAATCAAAATGGCTGGAAGATAAACGTTAGGGACATAATCATGGGTGAGAATGTCTTTAACGACGCAAATTTTCCAGACTGGGAGATGAACCTTAGGATAGTCCTGGGAGCTGAGAAGTTACTCTATGTGATAGAGAGACCCCTCGGGCCTGAGCCCGGACTTGAGCGGCCAGTAGAGCATGAGCTTTGGAAGACTCATTGTGATGATAACTTTACTACTCAATCTGTTATGCTTACTGCAAAGACTCATCAGTTTCGTCGTCAGAACAAGAGATTGGATCTTTATGCGATGATATTGAAGTTGAAGGATCTTCATAAATCTAATCTTAGATCTCAAAAGTATGATTTGCAGAAGAAGCTTTTTCGCTCTTGTATGTCATAGGGTACATCTGTCGAACACTACGTGTCGCAGATGATTGCTGACATCGAACAGCTGGGTCAGTTGGGCATTACCTTCGAGGCCGAGACTTCTATAGATTTGATCTTACAGTCTCTGTCCAACTGCTGGGGCGGGTTTATCATGAACTATAATATGATGAACCAAGAAAAAACTCTTGGAGAGTTAATGGCTATGCTGAAAGAGGCAGAGCCAAAGCTTGTGAAAGGCAAAAAGCGCGAGGCGCATCTTACTTCGAAATCCAAGAAGGACAAGGTTTGGTCGAAGACTTCTGGGGGTGTGAAGAAGAAGAAGAAAAGGGGCAAGGCTCAATTATCACAGTCTTCTGGAAGATAAATGACAAATCCCAAGACGTCTGCCTACATTGTGGCAAACAGGGTCACTAGAAGCGTGACTGCCGTAAGTTCAAGGCGGACTTGAAGGAATCGAAAGCGGGCAAGGCTCCGGCTGCAGGTATGTTTGTTATTGAAATAAACATATCTACTGTTAGTTTTAAAAATTAAATTTTTGATACTGGATGTGGTACTCACATACGTACTGATGTGCATGATCTACAGATTAGCAAGAGACTAGCTTCATGGGATATCGACATGCGAGTTAGAAATGGGACGAGAGTCGCTGTTTTTGCTGTTGGCATCTATGTTTTGAACCTGCCCTCAGGGCATGTACTTACATTAGGCGACGATTATTTTGTACCTAGTTTGACTAGGAATATTATCTCTGTATCTAGTTTAACCCGATGCGGGTATACCTTTGTATTCAGGAACACTGGGTGTTTTGTTTATAAATATGATATTTTGATATGTACAGCAGATGTGATAATGGTCTTTATATTTTGAATATAAAGGAATCTCAAACATATAACATGACAAACAAAAAGCTCAAATTGAGTAAAACGGACAAGACTTATTTGTGGCATTGTCGTCTGGGACACATTAACAAAACTCATATATCCACACTTTCGAAGAATGGATACTTGGACGGATTTAATCATAATTCATATGATGTCTGTGAATCTTGTTTGTTAGACAAAATGCCTAAAACACCTTTTAGTGGTAAAGGTGTACGTGCCACTGGGCTGTTAGCCCTCATTCATAGTGACGTATGCGGGCCCATGTCTAGACAGGCTAGAGGTGGATATGAATACTTCGTAACTTTTATGGATGATGCATCGCGTTATGGTTATGTGTATCTTATGAAACACAAGTCGAAAACTTTTGAGAAATTCAAAGAGTTTCGACACGAAGTAGAAAAACAGACTTGCAAAAGTATTAAAACATTACGGTCGGACCGTGGTGGAGAATACTTAAGCAATGAGTTTCAAGATTACTTGAAAGAATATGGTATTCTTTCACAGTGGACTCTTCCCTGAACACCTCAATTGAACGGTGTGTCCGAATGGAGAAACCGAACTTTGTTGGACATGGTAAGGTCAATGATGAGTCGCACAGAGTTACCGATTTCCTTCTGGGGATACTCATTAAATAATGCAATACTTATTTTGAATAAGGTTCCATTAAGTCTGTTGAACAGACTCCATATGAGATATGGACAGAAAAGAAACCGGGTTTCTTATTCCTGAAGATTTAGGGATGTTGGGTATATGTTAAACGTTTGGATAGTACTAAACTATAACCCAAATCGGATAAGTGCCTATTTGTAGGTTATCCTAAGGAAACGACAGGATATTATTTCTACAACCCACAAGAGAACAAAATATTTTTTGTTCTTCATGTGATTTTCCTAGAAAATGAATTCATGAATGCAGTGGTAAGTGGGAGGAAATTAGAACTCGATGAAAATCGGAGTGATACTAATCCTGGCACTGACCCCCTCACGGAACATGAATAGTCCATTGGGGATGAGACTATTCCATAATCTTCTGATACACAAGAACCGCGTAAGTCGGAGAGAATTAGAAAACAACCTGAGAGGTATGGGTTTCTGATCTCACCTCATGTGGACATTAATCTTATTGAGGAAGATAAACCGGCTACGTATGAGGAAGCGATACAAGGTATCGACTCCGCTTTATGGCAAGAAGCCATGAAGTCCGAAATGGATTCCATGTATATAAACCAAGTTTGGACATTGGTTGATGTACCAGAAGGCATTAAGCCTATTGGTTGTAAATGGATCTTCAAAAAGAAGAAAGACATGGTAGGCAACATACAAATGTACAAATCTAGGCTTGTAGCTAAAGGTTATCGTCAACGACATGGTGTCGATTACGAAGAGGCCTTTTCACTCGTTGCCATGATTAAATCTATTCGGATAATGCTTCATATTGCTGCATATTTCGATTATGAAATATGGCAGATGGATGTCAAAACCGCTTTCCTTAACTGAAACCTTTTATAGGATGTTTATATGCAACAACATGATGGTTTTTTCGTACCAAGACATGTAAATAAGGTTTTCAAGTTAAACCGATCCATTTATGGATTAAAGCAAGCATCGCGTTCTTGAAACCAACGTTTTGATGAGATCATAAAAGAATATGGTTTCATTCAAAACGAAGATGATTCTTGTGTATATAATAAGGTTAGTGGGAGCGCACTGACATTCATTGTCCTATACGTTGATGATGTATTACTTATTAGAAATGACATTCCCATGTTACAATCGGTGAAAGCTTAGCTTTCATTAAAATCTCCATAAAAGACCTGGGAGAGGCAGCCTTTATTCTAGGAATAAGGATCTACCGGGATAGATCTAGAAAGCTGGTGGAACTCTCATAGAGCTCGTACATTGACAAAGTGTTAAAGAGATTCAACATGGATCAGTCCAAGAGGGGGCTGCTTCCGGTGTAACATGGCGTTTATCTATCGAATGATATGTGTCCTAAAACTCAAAATGAGAGAGATGCAATGATTCGGATCCCATATGCTTCAGCAGTCGGATCGATCATGTATGCTATGATATGTACGCGACCTGATGTCTCATATGCTTTGAGCATGTGCAGTCGCTATCAGGCCGATCCATGTGATGGTCACTGGACTACTTAACAGCATAATTCTCATATACAATTGTGCGCGTTATGGAAGCTTAATGGCATAATTCAAATATATTTAGGTATTGGATACTTATGCAAGTGTAATAAGAGGTTCTGTTAACCGTTGGACCAGGAACAGTTCGCTCTGGATAGACCCACTCGGAATCTCATTGGTAGTATGACATGTGTCTATGGGAATCCGAATCAGGATAGGTGTATGTGATCTTTAACCTGAGACTTACGTCGATATTACTTGCGCAATCAGTTTACTTTAGTATTGGTCGTTTGGAGCTTTAACAGGTTCTATGTACGCCTGTATTGGGTTTACTGAGAATCATAGTGTATTGGATGTGATGTCAAGATGGGAGTATCACTTCAGTCATATGGAGATGATGGTCACACAGGATATGGAACTAGTACTCTTAAAGTTGCAGCTATCGGGATAGTATGACTAGGTCATGACTTCCCGGTTACAGAGATTGGTTACTCAAAATGTGATATATGCTTCGTACGGGGCAGACACAGAGCCAGCCCTAGGCCTATCATGTGACATAAGATACTGGATCGTATTACGTATTACATAATATTAGTATTACTATGCCTGATACAAATGATATTCCTCGGTGAATATTTCTGGAGAATTGGGTAGGCACGGTGCTTTGCTAGAAGCCAACCTTGTATTGTAAATCGGTGAGAACATGGTACGGGTACGCACGTGTTCGGATAGTCCGATAACCGTATTTACTGCCAACATTTCCTGGAATCTCTTGGGTCGCTTCCCAAAGATTCACCAATGACATTTGACTCAGATAGAATTAATCTGGGATTAATTATGAGAGAGAAAATTAATCGGGGATTAATTACGGCAAAAATTAATCTGAGATTAACTTCGTATAGAAGAGAGAACGAGATTAATTTAGAATTAATCGATAAAATAAATTTAATAGTTAAAATTGGATTTTTCTATCTAATTTATTTATTTGTGGGTAAAATAATATATCAGATATATTAATTGAAATCGGATTTCAATATGAAATTAAAATTGGATTTTAATTCAGGCGAACGAATTAATTTAGAATTAATTCGAAAGCGAATATCGTAATAATTTTACAATGCATAATTATTTAATTAAATTGGATTTAATTATAGCGCGATGATAAATTCGTTTATCGGAATTAAACGAACCCAATAAAATTGCATGTGACTTTGCGTGTGTCTTTTTGTGTTTTGGGAACATAAAATATCTTTGACTTTGGTGGGCCCAAGTCAAGTTGTGTGTTGAGGAAGTCAACTCAAATTTTGAATTTGAAATGTGGTGGGACCACATGACTTACATCAAAGGTCATTAGTTGATGTAAGTAGAGTAGTTGGCTTAATTAAAATGCTTTTTCCAACACACAAACACCAAGTCTTGAAACTCTCTTCTTCTTCTCCACCCTGGCTGAATCTTCTCTCCATTCATAGTGAAATTTTACTTCAAAAAATTTCAAGATAGCTAGCACTTGGAGGAGTGAAATTATGTGATAGGGAAACTCACCCAAGGCATAAACAACATAACTACAAGCTTGGAGCTTCATCCAAAGAGAAAATTTCGTAATTTCTCCAAATAACAATGTAAGTGATTTCGTCACTTTTCTTGTTATTTTCACACATATAATCGTGTTTAGGATCTTGTGGCATGTCTTAGAGACTAATAGAAATTAAATAAGTAATCAAGGGTAAACTAGACAATTTATAATATGCGATTTAAATCAAATCAATTGATGAATGATTAATGCATCTTTTATTTCAAACAAACAATTTCGGTTGCACATTACATGAAGCTCTAAGGCATATATCCCAACAGCATGGCGATGCGAGGGAGACGTCCCTATTTTGATCGTTGCATATGTAGTTTTTCAATTATCGGATTTCATGATCTCACTTTCAACTCAAGATTTCAAATTAAGTTTTGAGCTTACAGTCATGTTTTACAGTTATATATATCATATTTCAGTTTACATATATGTTTTTATTTTAAGATCATAATTCAGTTTTCAAATTTAAGTTTTCAGTCTGAGCTATAGTTTTCAATCCTGATTTCAGTTCATGCTCAGCAGGTTTTGATCACGCTTGCATTCTATGCTTTGCATTTACAAATATGTTTACAGTTTTCCATTCAACTAGGTAGTTTTCAAGCATGTATCAATTTTGAAATTTCAATAATTTTCTAAGATTCAGCTAATGTTCTGACCTTGTGCGGAATCAAACAACTACTTTAATCTAAGACAAGTCAATGTTAGAGCAACTATGGTATAAATCAACAGGCACCCTTAAGTCTAAAGCAGATATAAATAAAACAATAATTCAAAGCAATAAAATAATCAACATAAAGATTTTGTTGACGAAGTGGAAAACTTTTGTAAAAAAAAAAACCACTACGGGTATATATGTTACTAGCCAAATCCACTATAATGAGAAAAACTTACACCGATGGTATATGACCTATGGTGACAATTTCACCAACTCGAATACCTCTAGACTGTAATAACTCGAAGAACTCTCTGAACCTGCACCAGGCGGCCTTCTCCAAAACCTCTGAAGTCTCTGAGTGGATCAACCCTGAAAACTCGTAAAGTCAGAACGCCGAATACTGATCTTCCTCCTAGAGAACTATGAAGGCTTAGAAAATTAGGTTAATGTTGTGTTTTTGTGTTGATGGAAAATCAAAATTCAATCTCACTAAAAGAAATAAGACATGGAAACCAAATAAGCCTTCTAGGTGAATTGTCAAGAATGTTGAAAATAAAACATGTTGTAGCTTAGAATAATATGTTTCCAACCGTTGATAAGGTGGCTCTATGTTTGTTTATATAGGTAAGGTAGAGGTAGGATTTTCCTTGTGCGAATATGGCTCAAAAACGCATCCAAAATAACACACTTACGAACAACCATTCAAACGTCACAAAAACACATGACGAATGCAAGTAGTTTTACAAAACAGATCGAATGACCTTATGAACGCACTTCGAACGCGAAGCCTCTGGGAAGTTTCGTTTGAACGTGACTTAAACGTATCTTGAACGTGAAAACTCTGGAAGATTTTGTTTGAACGTCCACTCAAACGAACCACAAACGGTGATCGTTCGAACCCAAACAAGAATGCACTACGAAAGCAAACCCTAACAACTTCATCTGCTGTCCTCCAAATACTTGTCCAATTGCACCGAGATTTTTAAGACTCATTAAAACTCAATTGAACTTTTTTTGTTGTGGACATTGCCAACAAACATGGAACTAACAATCTTCCCATTTGGCTTTTCGTGATAAAACTACTATCTAATACAAAGATTATGGTAAAAAACCCGAAAATAAAATATCAATACAATGACTTATTACAATATGACGCGATCTAATATCTAAACAAATAGTCTTGAAGTCGACGTGATCACAACCACTAATTCTGCTCACCAGAAACATCAATAAACAACAAGGTACCTGTGAGAAGCAAATGGAACAAAAATAGTAGATAAACCAAAATTAAAAATTCTTATGCATTAAAAACAAAAATAAATAAATTTAAATAGACACTCACTCTCACTTTTTGTCACGAAATGACAATGGGTAAAAGTAAAAAGTTAAAATAGCAGATTAAGAAACCAATTAAAGGTACATGTAAAAGAATATGCAAACTTAAAAATTCTCATGAATTAAAATATGGGAAGTAAAACCTCAAAAATATGCAATACAAAAAAAGAGGTATGCAATGACATCAAGTACATACAAGCACACAACGAGTTAAAAACCTTAAAAATAAGAAAACAAATTAATCAAAATAACACTTTCAGTACTTCAATGAAGTACAGTGATACCCAATCAGTACTCAGCTGTTTATGATATGAGATAATATGCACCATTTTTGGACATGCTAAATAATACACGCATGCATATGAGGTAACACAAAAGCATAGCAAACACTTATATGAAAAATAAGTGTGCAACGAGTCAAGGCTTAAGACCTTATTTTATTAGCGGACACAATTGAAGAAATCTCATCTCATGACACACCAAGTCCACAAAATATATGTTCAAATCCAGCATCACTAGGACCTGAAAATAAGTAACATTGGTTATATGTTTAACATTTTATCCTTAAATATGATGAGCTCATAAATAAAAACTCTTTCTAGTGAATGATTTTTGCCTTTATCCTTTAAATTTGGCCCATTGACCCTTTTGCACCTAAGACTTATTTAAACTATTTTTGTTTGTTTTTTTTTCTTTCTTTTAATTTTACAAGAGGATAGCATAAGATCATCTAGTCAAAGGTCACACTATTTAGTGAGCTAAGTATGACAGAGATTAGACTATCAGTCAAAAAATTTATACATACGACCAAGCCTCAAGACATAAAAATATATATGTGAGATGTTAGCATATGATATACTAAGGGTTTCCATCACACACACTCATGCACATACAACATCTAGAAAAATAAAAGCATATTACACATGCATAACCATCTATCCTACATACCTGTATCAAATGCAACAAGCTTTTTATGCTTTATCAAGCCATAAAATCTTTTTGATTTTTTGATTTTATAATTTTTTTATATTTTTCTTTTAACATAAAAATAAGAAAAGACACAATATTGCTTGTCATCATCCAATGATACATGGAGTTGTATTCTCGAGTGCATATTATGTTGGGAAGCGGCCGCGAGTGCGCAGCGAAAAATAAAAATTATTATACCAATTTCCCTTTGTCCAATACCCATTTTTTTTTATTCTACAAGCCTAGGCATGTTACTATATATTCTAAGCATAAAACTCATAAAACATGCAAAGAACATAAACCTAAACATGCTAACTATCATAAGAACTCTAATTAAAATAAAGAAAGAAAAAGACTTACTTGAACCGAAGACTCATCCAGTCCTCCCTCCAATCTACAAGCTTTTCTCGAACTCAGAAAGATCTTCCACGTTCCAAAGAGCCACCCAAGTGTGTGGCCTCCAAAGATGCACACAACAAAGCCAAAACTCAATAGCAAGGCTAAGCCTTGAGTGCACGGGTATTTTGCCCTTGGTGCTAGCCTAGGCAAATACCTCAAAACTTTTAACTCGAGGTTCCTCTAGTCAATTGGACTTAAGGATCCTCAAAATCAGTGGCTTACTCTTAAACTTTAGAGTTGCTCACTTATGTAAACCCAAGATATGAAAGGTTTTGGTGTAGCCTTTGTGAAGAATTCTTTAGGTTTATAAAAGCTAATTTGACAACAAAATTAATTAAGAATCCGATGTGGGATAAAAGCTAATTTAATCTTAGCCATTGGATCTTAATTTAGTGGTTTAATGAGATTATAAAACCCTAATAAGAGTTTGGGCCGAATTGGAATTCAAAACAAATAACAAAAAAAAAATTTCTATTAATGTGAATAGTAATTTTTTATTTTTTATTTTTTTATTCCAATTCCCAAAGTGCCCCTATCGTCATTCACCAATCCCTACGGAACCTCATAAATGATATGTTCAATAATTAAACACATTGAACTATATATGAATAATTCATATAGCAATCATATATGCTATTATATTTGTATTGTGCAATGTTAACCATTGATTTCGACTTTGTTGTGTGTGACCTTTTGGGTTCCCCTCAAGTTGGACATGAAATGAATCATGATAATTTAATCGAACATAAATTATCCTCTGATCAGATGGTCATTCGATTTCAATGACCAAGGTTGACATCTAGCAACATGCCAAGGCCCCCAAATGAGAGGGAAAGATATATATACCTATTCTGTATGCGATTTACATATGATACGGTCCCTCGCCTCACTGTATCCCCACATATTGACCTAGGGTACGAAAAGTGTCTACCCATATGGTCAAAGGTATGATGTTGATAGTGTCATGAATCGTGCTAACCCAATAATCTCACATGATTCTTCCGTTGTGGCCACAGTCTCAAGCACCGATCACACATATCAACCCGCGAACTGGAATATTACTCTTATAAGAAAATATTATCCGAGAGAGTGGCGATTCTCTGTTGTATCTTTACAAACTTCATGTGTTTCAATAAATGACTCAATCATACCCTTATGACCGGATCTTTTGAACCGGGGAAGGAGAATGTCAAAGTTATTTGATCCACACATAAGATTGTAAAGACCTCAAGTCTAAGGACTAGTCATATAATCGATACATGAAAGTTATCATTGACACATGGGATAAACACTCCATATGAAATCTTTCGGCGGTCAGTTCGATGGACATGAACAACTCATGCATCCATGTGATACACCAAGCGGACGGATCTCCGCTAGTAGCTTATGAGATCGGCTACCCCACTTAAGGGCGGATCATATCATCATGCTAGTCTCTCCGTTTTATGATCGCCCAGATTATTCACAAAACTATGACTAGGAACATTTAAGAGTAATGATTCTCATAAGGCGTGGAAGCCATCGTCTTATTACTCCAAGGGCTTTATTATAGTGTTATTGATTCATATAAGTTATGTAAGACATGTATAATAAAGATTGTCATTTTATTAATTAATGAAAATATTAAAAATACATGTACCTATAGCCCATCCAAAAGTTGGGTATACGGCATATCCCTAACAATCTCTCACTTGCACTATAGCCAACTAGTATGAATCTGGACACCATACTCTCGGGTGTGCCTATCATGCTTTTGTTGAGTCAGCCCTTTAGTCAGAGAATCTGCAAGATTATCTTCTATGGGTATTTTCTCTATAATAACTTCTTTTCTCTCAACAATCTCCCTGATGAGATGAAATCGCCTGAGAATATGCTTGGATTTCTAGTGGGACCTTGGTTCATTTGATTGAATAATGGCGCTCGTGTTGTCACAGTATATCGTGATGCCATTCTTTATCGCGGGAAGCACTTCCAGCTCCGTGATGAACTTTTTATCCAGACTGCTTCTTTAGCTGCCTCAGATGGTGCAATATACTTAGCTTCAGTGGTGGAGTCCGCTGTAGTTGACTGCTTTGAGCTTTTCTAACTTACAGTACCGTCATTTAAAGTAAACAGATATCCTGTTTGCGATCTGCTGTCAACCCTATCGGTCTGAAAGCTCGCATCACAGTAACCAATGACTTTTATCTCATAACAATCTCCGTATGTCAATAACACATCCTCAGTTCTTCTCAAATACTTAAGGATTGTTTTGACAGATGCCCAGTGTTGCTCACCAGGATTTGCATGATACCTGCTCATTATGCTAAGAGCATAAGAGACATCAGGTTCTTGTACATATCATGGCGTACATGATCGATCCTATTGCTGAAGTATAAGGGATCCTACTCATACGCTCTTTATCTGAAGGAATATGTGGACATTGCTCCTTAGATAATTTTATTCCATGATAAATAGGTAAATTACCTCTTTTGGAATCTTCCATTTTGAACTTTTCAAAATTTTATCTATGTACGTAGATTGAGAAAGTCCTAATAACATCTTAGATCTATTATGGTAGATCTTAATGATGAGGACGTAGGCTGTTTCTCCCAAATCTTTCATGGAGAAATTCTGAGATAACCATTGCTTGGTGGCTTACATCATGGGAATATCATTCCCGATGATTAATATGTCATCGACATAATAATACAAGAAATACACAACAACTTCCCCTACTTTTCTTGTAAACACAAGGCTCGTCTACATTTTTGATGAAGTCAAATCTCTTTGATTGTCTATCAAATCATATATTCCAACTTTCTGGAGGCTTGCTTGAGTCCATAAATGGATCGTTTAAGCTTGCAATACTTTATTATGATCATCCTAGATGCAAACCCCTTAGGTTTGTGTCATATAGACTTCCTCTACGAGGTCCCATTAAGGAAAGTTGTTTTAACATACATCTGCCAAATCTCATAATCAAAAGTGTGCACTAGTGCCAGTAAAATTCGAATGGACTTTATCATTGCAACATGCGAGAAGGTTCGTCATAGTCAATTCCTTGGATTTGTCTATAACCTTTCGCCACTAACCTAGCCTTATAGTTTGGATGTTGCCTTTTGCATCAGTTTTACGCTTGTAAATCCACTTGCAAGCCTATGGGTTTTATCCCTTCAGGTGCATCTACCAAGTCCCAGACTTGATTCTGATACATAGAGTCTATTTCGGATTTCATGGCCTCAAGCCACTTGACTGAATCAATATCACGCATTGCTTCGTCATAACTGATGGGATCGTCATTATCATGACCTGATAATGTTCCCTCATCAATATGGAAACCATATCTTTTCAGGCTCATGTCTTTCCTCGACCAGACCTTCTGAGTTCATAACCTTGTGGTTGTTCTGTTACTGCCCTTCTGAGGGGCCTGAGGTTTAGTTCTATATTAGTTTATAGTCTTCTCGTCTCGTACCTCTTCGAGGTCAAGTGCTACTCCCACTATATTTCTTGAGAAGGAATTCATTCTCTAGAAATTTAGCATTTCGTGAGACAAATGTTCTTTGTTCATTTGGGACGTAGAACACGTATGCTCTTGAGTTCAAGGCATATCCTACAAACTTACATTTAACTACCCTATCATCCAATTTGTTAGTTTGTGTGGAGCTTGACATATGCGTCACATCCCCCAAACTCTTAGATAACTAAGACTAGGATTGTTTCCCATACAATAACTCATATGGTGTTTGGTACTACATCTTGGAAGGAACTTGGTTTAGTAGTAGTGTTGGCAGTTTCTAAAGCAAGACCCCAAATGAAAGAGGTAGATCCGTGTTTGGCATCATTGATCGGACCATATCTAATAATGTTTGATTTCTTCTTTCGGAGACCTCATTATGCTGTGGAGTTCCTGGAGGAGTCCACTGGGAAAACATGCCATTTTCTCCTCAAGTAATCTTGAAATTTCGTTGCGTAAGTATTCACCACCTCGGTCAGACCTTAGTGACTTAATACTTTTATTAAGCTGGTTTTCTACTTCAGCCTTGAAGTCTTTGAATTTCTCAAAGGCTTCAGATTTGTACCGCATAAGGTACACATACCCATATCGCGAATGATCATCGATAAATGTAATAAAGTATGAGAACCCAACTCTAGCAGTGACTGACATTGGTCCGCATACATCAGAGTGTATGAGTTCTAATGTCTCCGCTGCACGTTGTCTTTACCTTTGAAGAGTAATTTGGTCATTTTACCAAGTAAACAAGACTCACAGTTCCATAAGGTTATATTTGAAGGGTTAGAAATACCCATCCTTATAGCTTAGTTAATCTTGTTTCATTGATATGACCTAAGCGACGCTGTGCCATAGAAGTGGTGATTCATGAGATTAGTCAAGATAACGTGTATATATTAGAGGTTGAACATTCTCTATTATTTGTGTCAGACATAGATACCATTATTCAAAATACCATCTCCATATTTTTAGTTTCATTGAAATAAATAGAACATTCATTACAACTTATTAGGCATGAAAAGCCTTTATTACATAAAGAAGAAATTGAAATGATGTTTTTTACTAGAGAAAGTACATAAACACAATCTTCGAAGTCTAAAACTAAACCCATTCGTTAAAACTAATGAATAAGTCCCCACGCACAATGCAGCCAGTTTGCTCTATTACCCATGCGTAAGTCAACCTCCCCATGACAGAGTCTCCTACTGTTTTTCAGGCCCTGCACATTGTTACACAAGTGAGTCCCACAACCGGTATCAAGCACCCAAGTAGAAGGTTCAGAGAGTTTGAGAATAGTAGTTCAATCATATACAACATACATGAAGCATTGGGCTTCTTGGCCTCTTGGGCTTCCCTAGCTTCCTTGGCTTTCAATGATCTGCAGTCCTTTCTTCCAATGACCCTTCTTTTCCACAAAAGAAACATTTTCCCTTTCCCTTTTTTCTTCTTCTTCAACCTTACCATTGGGCTTTAGGTGATCTGGAGCCTTGGCCTGGCCTTATTTTTCTTTGGCCTTGTGGCTTTAGGTCCGTACCCGTAAGCATGACAGAGGTTTTAAGCTCCAGTTTCAAGTCCTTCTCTGCTTGCTTTATCAGATTGTGCATTTTGCTAAATCGCTTCTTTATCAGACAGATAAAACTGCATATAAGTTAGAGAAGTCTTTTGGTAAGGACTGAAGAATCAGATCGTTGGGAGAAGGAAGAGAAGACGTATATCTCATGATCCAGGATGAACCCGAGGTTGGCTAATTTTTCAATTGGCCAATCATCTTAAGCACATGTCCACTAACAGATCCTTCCTTATACCTTGTTTGGAATAAGGCACATGACACTTGGATCTCACGGTATGAACGGAAGTTGCATACACTCCTTCAAGTGAAAGATGATGGTTTGAGCATCCATATCTTCGTGAGCTTTCTGAAGTTCGTCCGACATAGAGCCAAAAATTATGTGAACTACTTGCTCATCATCATCGACGTGTTTCTTTCAAGAATCAAATGTATCTTGGTCAGCATCTTCTCTACGGGTTCAAGAAGAAATTGTCTTTCAAGAACATAGAAAAATTTTCTTGTCGTAAGATAATTTTAAGGTTTCTAAACCAGTCATTGTAGTTGTCCCCTTTTGAGCTTATGCTCATCAAGGATGGAACGAAGTGATACTCTGTTTGCCATTTGAATATTTGTGAAATATTTTAACCCACCTGTTAAGAGAAAATGTTAAAATTAGGAAAATATTTTCATTAATGTTTTATAATAACATGGGATTTTAATATTATGAAGTTTTGCACACTCAATTGTTTTAAAATTTTAAGTAAATCGCATCAACCCCAATATGATGGATTTCTTGTAGGCAAGGATCCCATTATCATCATTTCATAACTCCGACTAGGGCCGGTCGTTATAAAATACGATAATTAGGTAGGTTTCCAACTAATTTATGATATAAATCACAATTCCTTGATCATTGGGATGAGAAATCAACATGTCATAGCTTATGCTAGTCCTTGTGGACACCCAATCTTTGCCAATAAGTTATAAGACCACGCCATAAGGGTCGCTGCGTCTTATGACTCAAAAAGTCAAACCATTTTCAATAGTACGATTTAGGGACAAATTGGTATTGGTCAGTCTGGTAAAGCCTAGTCCTGCCAATACGGTTTAAGCCCTTTGGGTCTATACTTTACAATGGAGGAAAATTTTAGACTTAAATTATTATTGAGGATTTTAGCAAGTTTAAGTGAATAACTGTCAAATGGATTCCTCCATTGAAAATTCCCCAGAGGGAGGGTGGAGCGAACTCTCTTAAATACCCTTACCTCTTAGGCTCTTATTGCCTTGGTGACAGGAATAAACAATAGATCCTCCAAATTAGTCCAACACTTTAAATATGCTTTAAGGTAAGCTTTGAGTAAATGATTATCTAGATGTCTTCACAGCTTTTCCTTTTGGCTATAAAAAGGTAGTGAGTGAAGGAAGACACCAAATCATTATCTAACTCTAGAAATACCTTTGGTTAAATTAACTTTAGTTTGGAAAGTTTTATTAACCCCTTGGTCCCAACCCACTTGTATCTTTTATAATGTCTTTTTATTATAAACAAGTGATTTATATTTATTAGCCTTAAAGGTAATAAATCTCTAAGTTCATCACGAATAATTACTTAGCTAAGGGATAAGCAATACACTCTCTATTTCTTAGAAAGTCTCTAGATGCTTGCACCCTAAAATAATCATGCCAATTCTAATCATACATAGAATCATCAAGCATATGAGTTTTAATATGTTGGAATTATTTTAGGCATTAAATAACTTTGATTAATATTTAATTATGATATTGCATTTTATTTTATTCAAATAAATTTACTATTCACTTTTTTTCTGCAGATGCGTGAAATTTAAATACAATTTCACAATTCAAATCTTAACCAAATCATGCACAACTTTTGCCTAAAATTACGTTCAGGGTGTTAGATTTCCAACGAGCTTTTAAACACCCAATCTCGAGTTCAAATGAGAGAGAACTAATCAAAACAACAACGGCGCTCTGATACCACTGTTGGGAAGCGGCCGCGAGTGCGCAGCGGAAAATAAAAATTATTTTGCCGCTTTCCCTTTGCCCAATACCCATTTGTTTTGATTATTCTACAAGCCTAGGCATGTTACTATATATTCTAAGCATAAAACTCATAAAACATGCAAAGAACATAAACTTAAACATTGTAACTATCATAAGAACTCTAATTAAAATAAAGAAAGAAAAAGACTTACTTGAACCGAAGACTCCTCTAGTCCTCCCAACAATCTACAAGCTTTTCTCGAACTCAGCAAGCTCTTCCACGTTCCAAAGAGCCACCCAAGTGTGTGGCCTCCAAAGATGCACACACCAAAGCCAAAACTCAATGGCAAGACTACGCCTTGAGTGCACGAGTATTTTGCCATTGGTGCTAGCCTAAGCAAATACCTCAAAACTTTTAACTCGAGGTTCCTCTAGTCAATTAGACTTAAGGATCCTCAAAATCAGTGGCTTACTCTTAAAATTTAGAGTTGCTCACTTATATAAACCCAAGATATGAAAGGTTTTGGTGTAGCCTTTGTGAAGAATTTTTTGGGTTTATATAGTGCTTCAAATACAACAAAATTAATTAAGAGTCCGATGTGGGATAAAAGCTAATTTAATCTTAGCCATTTGATCTTAATTTAGTGGTTTAATGAGATTATAAAACCCTAATAAGAGTTTGGGCCGAATTGGAATTCAAAACAAATAATTAAAAAAAATTACTATTCACATTACTATTCACTGAATAGTATTTTTTATTTTTTTTTATTCCAATTCCCAAAGTGCCCCTATCGTCATTCACCAATCCCTAAGCCACTATGGAACCTCATAAATGATCTGTTCAATAATTAAACACATTGAAACATTTATGAACAATTCCTACAGCAATCATATATGCAGTTATATTTGTACTGTGCACTCTTAACCATTGATTTCAACTTTGTTGTGTGTGACCTTTTGGGTTCCCCTCAAGTTGGACATGAAATGAATCGTGATAATTTAATCGAACATAATTATCCTCCGATCAGATGGTCGTTCGATTTCAATGACCAAGGTTGACATCGAAGAATGCACAAGGCACAGAGCAACATGCCAAGGCCCCCAAATTAGAAGGAAAGATATATATACCCATTATGTATGTGATTTACATATGATGCGGTCTCTCGCCTCACTATATCCCCACCTATTGACCTAGGTACGAAAAGTGTCTACCCATATGGTCAAATGTATGATGTTGATAGTGTCATGAATCGTACTAACCCAAGAATCTCACATGATTCTTCCGTTGTGGCCACAGTCTCAAGCACTGATCACACATATCAACCCGCGAACTAGAATATTACTCTTATAAGAAAATATTATCCGAGAGAGTGGCGATTCTCTGTTGTATCTTTACAAACTTCATGTGTTTCAACAAATGACCCAATCATACCCTTATGACCGAATCTTTTAAACCGGGGAAGGAGAATGTCAAAGTTATTTGAGCCACACATAAGATTGTAAAGACCTCAAGTCTAAGGTCTAGTCATATAATCGATACATGAAAGTTCTCATAGACACATGGGATAAACACTCCATATGAAAACTTTATGCGGTCAGTTCGATGGACACGAGCAACTCATGCATCCATGTGATACACCAAGCGGATGGATCTCCGCTAGTAGCCTATGAGATCAGCTACCCCACTTAAGGGCGGATCATATCATCATGCTAGTCTCTCCGCTTTATGATCGCCCAGATTATTCACAAAACTATAACTAGGAACATTTAAGAGTAATGATTCTCATAAGGCGTGGAAGCCATCGTCTTATTACTCCAAGGGCTTTATTACAGTGTTGTTGATTCATATAAGTTATGTAAGACACGTATAATAAATATTGTCATTTTATTAATTAATGAAATTATTACAAATACATGTACATATAGCCCATCCACAAGTTGGGTATAGGGCATATCTCTAACAGATTATACTATCATCCATTCAGAGTCGGCTATGAAATTTAAGTCCCGGTTTCCATCCTATATATCAATGGATATTTATCAAAATAACATAACACACACACACACCAATATGTAGTGAAAAAAAAATGACAGGCATTCGTGCAACAAATAAAACAACACACGCACACGCAATAGAAAAACATTAATGCAACATCTGAGAATATGTACACTTAAGTGCACTCTCATCATGCCTATTAGGATCATGGCATTCAGACATTGATGGGAAGTCATCTCGCTTCCTCACCCAAACTTTCTTAAGAGTCTTCTTCACTTAGAACTCCTTATCAATAATGCAAGTTTCTCACTAATGAATTTTATTTGTTTAACTAGCACAGGTTTAAGACCAAATTCGACGAATCAAATTTAGGCAAAACATGTTTAGGCCTTTTCTTTTGTTTATACAGCACAAAACACTTAGGCCTAATATGTCCTGACTTGCCACAGTGACGGTAAACATGTACAAACCTTATACGAGAGCGAGGTTTACCATAAGTACCTCTAGATTGAGGTTGGTGCACAAAAATGGGAACCACATGAGGAAGAACTTGACACTCAACAATGAGTTTCTTTCCTAAGTCACTTGGAGGAGAGATAGGTACAGTTTTAGACGATGGCGCCTCATCATATTTTGACTCAACGCTAATCTCTAACATGCAGTCTAATTTCTCAGTCTCACAAGAAAATACATATATTTGGTTCTAGTATTTTCAAGTTCTGCTATAAGAATTTGACTCTATCAACTAGTCATTTATTCCTTTCCTCAAGATCATCAATAACTAAAAGGCTCTTGTCAAGCTTGACTTGAACTTCATTATTTTCTAGCTCAGTTTCTTTAGCCTTTTATTAACCTCAACATTCATCTTCTTGATAGCTAGGCTCTCATTAATTAGTTCAGTGTAGGCTACCTGAAGATCATCCTTATCTATAGACTCATCATGAGAGAATTCTGAACCAGCATCTACATCACTAGTGTTATCCTCTCTCCGATCGATCACACTGGCAGTAAATGTAATAACATTGCTCTTATCCTTAGGAGACTCATCAGAAGTATAGCCATCTTCTGAATCACTAAGTGAGGCAGCCGTAACTTTCTTTCCCTTAGAATTTAGGTATGTGGGACATTCAGATCTTATATGCCCAAACCCTTCAGATTAATGGCACTGGATAGCGCGAAGTTTGCTTTCCTTGTCTTATCTAGGCTCTCTCATACTACGACTACTCTCTTTAGGTTTGTTCTCTATATCCCTATCAGTGATACAACCATTCTTCTTCATCTTAAGACACTTCTTAAACCTTTTAGAAAGTATGGCCAATCAGTTAGAGTATTATCTTTATCACTTGACGAATCATGTCAAACTTTCTTTGCGATCTTCATCGCTATGGTCTTGGGTTTTCTATATCCATGAAGTTTTCTCTCATAAACCTAAAGTTTTTCTATGAGGTCCTCTAGTTTAAGATGATCTAAGTCATTAATTTTCTAGATAGCTGTGATATTTCATAAAAACCGTTCAAGTAAAGATCTAAGAATTTTCCTAACTATCATATTCGTAGGAATAGTCTTGCCTAGGTTAAAGCGGGAGTTAATAATATCGTTAATCTCAGTGTAAAATTCATCAAAAGTCTCATCATCTCTCATCCAAGTGACTTCAAATGTTGTAGCAAGCTCTTGGAGTCTATCATTCTTAACTGACAGTGTCCCCTCATGCACAGTTTGAAGGATGTCTCATTCATCATTGGTTATCTCACATATAGATATTCTTCTAAATTGAACCGATCAAACAGTAGTATGAATGGCGCTAATTATTTTATTGTTCCTATTGTTAGCATCAAACTCCTCCTTAGTCCAAGTCAATTTATCTTTAGGGGAACGAACCACATCAACCATAACCACATGAGGTTTCTACCCATACTCTACTAACATCCAGACCCTCTCATATAAGGGCTTGAGGAACGCTCTCATGCAAATCTTCCAATACAGGTGCACAACCCCATCAAATAACGAGGGATAATCTAAGGGTCCACTTTTCTCCATAGCTAAACGGGTCAATGATTGAGGTAAGGCTCTAATGCCAACTAAAAATGCAAAATTTATCTAAAGTTCACTTAATGTTTTGACCCTGTGCGGAATCAAACAAGTACTCTAATCTAAGACTGGTCAAAGCTAGAGAAATTATGGTATAAATCAATAATCACACTTAGCATATATAAATAAAGCAATAAATAAATAAATCAAAGCAATAAATAATCAACACAAAGATTTTGTTGACGAAGTGGAAAACTCTTGACAGAGAAAAACCATTCGGGGTATATAGGCTTTCTACCAAATCCACTATAATGAGAAATCTTATAGAAATGGTATAAGACCTATGATGACAACTTCATCTACTCCAATACCTCTATACTATAATAACTTGAAGAACTCTTCGAGCCCGCACAAAATGGCCTTCTTTAGAACCTCTAAAGTCTCTGAGTGGATCAACCTTGTAAACTCGCGATTCTAGAACTCCGACTACCAATCTTCCTCCTATAGAACTCTGAAAGCTTAGAAAATTGGGTTAGGATTGTGTTTGTGTATTGATGGCAAATCAAAACTCAATCTCACCAAAAGAAAGAAGACATGGAAACCAAAGAAGTGTTCTAGGTGAATTTTCAAGAGTGTTGAAAATAAACAATGTTGTAATTCGGAATATCGTTGATAAGGTGGCTCTATGTTTGTTTATATAAGTACGATAAAGGTAGGGCTTTCCTTGTGCAAAATCGGCTCAAAACGCGTTCAAAATAACCCGCTTACGTACATAAGAATGCGTGATGAACGCGAGCAGTTCCATAAAATCATTCAAATGTCCTTATGAATGCACCTTGAATGTGAAACCTCTGGATATTTTCATTCGAACGTCACTCGAACGTACTCAAACTTGAAAACAATGGAAGTTTTTTTTTCGAACGTCCACTCAAACAAACCATAAATGCATAGTGTTCGAACCCAAACAAGAATTCACCATGAACGCAAACCTTAACAGCTTCATTTGATATCCTTCAAATACCTGTCCAATTACGCCGAGATCTTCAAGACTGATTACAACTCAACTGAACTTGTTTTAAGGAAATTACCAACAAACGTGGAACTAAGGATTTTTCAAGTCATGTTCATGATTTTCAAGAATATTTATGCTATTAAATCATGCATGTGCATTTATATCATGGTATAAGTGTCAGTTTAGCAGGTTTACAATATTTCTTTTAGTTGTATTTTCATTTGAAGTTGAACTATCTTAACATCAAGTTTATAGTTTCAGCTATGTTACATGTTTATTTCATGAAATAGTGATATGCGCATGTATACGAAGTATTCATGACCATGATTCAGGTTTGACATAGAATCTTCCAGTTGTAATAGTATATATAAATATGCACTCCAAGTTCCATTTACATTATATTCTAGATTTACTTATCGAGTCTTTACATGACTCACTATTCATAGTTTTAGTTTTGCAGGCATTTCACTCAGGCACATGGAGGACAAGCATGGGAGACGGTGAACAGCAGCTGCTACAGTCATTAGGGAAAACGTCAAGGCTTACATGTTAAGCTATGTGTTAGTTTAAGTAATTAGAATTCAAGATAGATGTAACTTAAATTCTAAATTTTTATATTGAAGATATTATACATTAATGCATTATTATAATAAAATTGTTTCAGCTACATAAGTTAATAGTTTGCATGTATAATGCAAACTCAAGTTTGAGTTAATATGTATTAAAAAGTTTCAAGTGATGTATATTGTATAAAACTCAAGTTACTCAAGCATAGCAAGCGTGCAAGTTATAGTAATTCAATATGATATTGTATGTTTGAATAGTTTTTACTGATTAGGATTTGTGCGTGTCATGCATGATTAAGAAAAACACATGTTATGGTATCAGTATGTATAGTCTAAATTCAGGTCAGGAATTGATCACCACACGTCATGTAAGTGCATGTCACGAGACTTGGGGAGGCGGAAATATTGTCCCCTGCCGGTCATGTCCTGGGAAACTAGAACATGACAAAGATAGTATCAGAGCACGGTCTTAGGCGTTAATGACTGCAGCAGGCCCATCGACTCCAAGTAATTTCTCTAACTCATATTGGGAATTCATTGTATGTGACGGTCTTGAAATCAGTACATGTGGTAGTTATGATATCATTGTATGTTACAATTAAAATTATTGCATGTGACACGTCACATAGCCCAGATTAGGTTTGGGGATGAATCTTATTTAAGGGAGAGAATGTAACACCTTGGTCATTTTAGTATAACCCCGATAATTGTTTTTGGAATGTTAGATGCATTAAGTGTCATAAAAATCAAGCATAAGTGCATTAGTATCCATGAAATCATTTTTCGAAAACTTGACGAAATATTTCCAATTCCGATACGCGATTATTTTTATGTTGTGTATCGGATAACCTTTAGTATTTTGACCTTAACTTGAACTACCGGCGTCCGGTGATCTCTATATCTTGGAAATCTTAGGCAATAATGTACAATTTTCATGTTGAATGTTTTTTCAAATTTTGGCCATAATTAGGTAAAACAAAATGCATGTTTTGTGGGATGAACAATGTTATTTCAGGATTTTCTAGAATTGAAGCATGTGTTTAATTAAAATTATTATTTTATTTATAAAAAATAATCTCACTGCTATATAAGCTGGTCACTATTCATGTCTTCTCTTTTTTCTCAACCCCATACATGTTTCTTTTCTTCTTCCTTAATAAAAGAAAAACGTCTCTTATTACTCATGCCATTAACAACCACTTTTTAAGTAATCTTTGTTTCTTCAAGCAAAGCCAAGCAAGTAAGTCATTTCTCTTCATCATTTTTATTAATTTCAGATCTTTCAACTATGAACCTGTTATCCCTAAATTCGAATTTAGTGACCTAGGGTTTGTTTGATTCAATGATATTAAATGTGAATTTGTGCCTTAAGTAGTGTTATGTCATATATTGCATGTTGATTTGTTGGTTTGAGCAAGCTTGAGATTTTGGGAAGCCAGAACCGAATCTTGTTGACTTGGAGAAGCTTGAAGTGTGTTGATTTGACATTATTAGTCATGCAGTTGAGCTTGCATTGATGTTGTGTTATGAAATGTGCATGGATTTGTTCCATTTGCTAAAGAGTGGATAAAGGTCATGTTGGCTTAATGTAAGGTGTGTTGTGTGCATGGATGTTAAGGCTTATTGGAGTCAATTAATGTGTTAGTGTCACACCCCAAGAAATCTGACACGTGATCGACAGGAATAATGGCAGAAGTAAGGGCACGGTATGCTAATGATTCTCGTACAAGAATTATGGTAGGGAATCCGAGATAACGCAATATGACTCACGATGTAGATATCCTAAAATAGGACTAGAGTAGTAAGCCACTGCTTTTGTAGCTGATATGCAAAGGAACTAAATGAGTTAGGGTTCCATCCAAAGTATGGTTAACATACTCTCCTAGCAAGCGTACTTCCTCCCGTCAGGTCCGTGATCGCTATATTTTAATATGTTCAAATTTATACAATATGATCTGAGGAAAGAGTCTCTATTTTATCACTTACAGTGAAAACTAACCGTTCACTCGCAAGTTTTGACAGTCAGATCGATATGTATCAAATACGTAACTACTGATCAGTTTAGTTTTCCAGATTGAGACATTTGGTCACTGATAGAAGTTTTCTTATCTAAGATTAAGAAAACAGATTCGAAAATCGTGTATTGGACCCTGAAAGTCACGTTAAAAGTTGGTGACCTAAACTGCAGAAGTAATGGAGGTCAGCACTTGTCATACAAGTACTCGAATAGTCTTGACCCAAGTCCTATAGGAATGACTAGATTCCCTCGGACTAGTTAAGGGACAGCCTTATGTATTATAAGAGGTCATCATGTTTACCTTTTATTTTCTAAATGATTGACTCCACTTACTTCTTCAATTTCCAGTATTCGGCTTCAGTTTTAGACTTGACCATTCTGCCTACAACTTATTTGGCCATATCATCATCTAGTACATGGATATATTCGGCCGTCCTATTCTCGGGCCCCTCATGTTTCCTCTCACTAGTCTCGGCCTTTATCGCTTGGGGAGCTGTCTGTATTATTATCAGGTTAGCAAAAACATTGGATAGGGTCTGTAGCAGTTCTACCATTTTGTTCACTATCATCTCTAATTGATCCATGCGGGCATTGTCACTACATGTGCTATTGTCGCTTGCCTTGTCTATGTCTATTACTTGCTTCTTGATGAATCTACCTTGTTCTCTAACCCACTGTGCCACTATGATGGCTGCATGACAAAGTGTTAGCATGATGGATGTATGTATGCAATGCATGAAATGCTTGGTGTGCTTAAACATCAACATATACCCTTCCAACCGTATTCCACCCACACACGTGGTAAGTCTCAAATATGCCTTAGGTACGGCTTAGCTCATCCACTAATATGGGGTTACATAAGTTCATTCTCTTTTATGCTAAAGGTAAACCTTGGCTATTTTGGTTCTGTCCCATTGTTAAAAGACAAAGGTTGTCCATTTACATAATAGTTAAACTAATATGGGGATCGTGCCATTGTCTAAGAACAACGAATTATATTATCGATATATTCTTAAGATGGATTTTGATGATGCAATACTAGAAGACTTCGATGCGCATTAACGGACATTACAAAAGGATTTCGAAGTACATTGGTGATGAAGAGCAATAAATGTGAAGACTAGTGCTTAATGAAGAATATTTTTATGTGGTCTTAGCTTAGGACTCTCTTTGTAAAGTGAATTGTTAATTTAAGTCTCTAAGCTCATATAACATATGCATATTCCTATAAATGCATTAGGGTCATGTGTAAAATGATTTTAACTTTCAGATCCTGGCATTTTGGCACTGAGACCGGCATACAAATCCCCACACCGGCATACTAGTGCATCTGCTCTGTTCTGAGCATTTTTGCATCGCCTCTGGAACCGGGCTACTTCATACCAGTCACCCATACCAGTCACTATAGGGTTTGCATAGTTACTGGAACTGATCTAGTGCATACCGACATTCATACCGGTCAACCTTTGTATTTTACATGCTCTCGAAAACTGGCATATCCATACCGGTAAGCACATCGGAATACAGACTCTATACTGGTCAGTAATCTAGTATTTCTTGAATCTTCAACGATAATATAGTCGTTATACTTTGGCAGACTGGCATACCGGCCTTTGAGACCGACATATTGGTCTTAGAGAGAAAAGTTAGGGCAGTTTTCTCTTTTACTATATATTGAGCCCCAAATTCTTTTTTGCCAAGACCTTGAACCTTCATACAATTTCTTCTAAGGAAAAAACAAAGACTATACAAAACCTTAATCATCATACACTCTCATACTCAAGCTCACACACTACACATTTATATCATTTGTAGTGAGCTTTGAAAACTTGGGTTAGCAACTCACATTAAATCTTCATTATCTTTCTGAGTGCCCAAGTGGTATTAAAATCTTCATTATTCAAGAACTTGTGGTTAGGAAACCCTTGTTGAGTGGATATACTCAAAAGGGTAATTTGTAAAAGGTTGTGAGTGAGCCTAGGAATAAAACTCATAGTAAGAGTTTTAAGAGTGAGCCATTAGAAAACTGATAAGTGTGGTTTATACCCACTTATTCTGGCATCTTTAGCCTATTATTTTATTATGTTTCGAGTCATTTAATGTCATTTATAGTTTATTTTATGTCTTGTTTGTAGAAAGTATTAGAACATCAAGAATGGAGCAAATACGCGTGTTTCGGGACCTATCAGGAGCATCGGACTCAAGAACCGGCAAAATCAGCATCAGCTGCGCACTGAATTTAAAAAGGCTATACTTTTGATCTAGAAATAGTTACGAGACCCACAATATATCGATTTGCATGTACTCAATGAGATCTAGACAATTGTGTGCACTGACGTCGTGGCGCCCAAGTTTCTGGCGCCGTGGAAAAACCAGTCCTATATAATTTCCTGTGAGTTGGGCGCCGCAGCGCCCCGGAGCGACCAAATTCATCAATTTTAGGGTTTTTACATGCTCAATGGTTCCAAAGATTTATTATAAATAGATTTATTCATCCAAACTCAAGAGGAGAGGCTAATACACAGCATAAAATACAAAACACTCCATTTTAGAGAGATCCAATGAGGAAGATTGAAGATTGACAAGAGGGGACGAATGTGTTGACGTCCGAAGAGGAAGAGATTCAATTTGGGTTTTATCTTCTTGTTTCTTTCTTAGAACTCTAATGATTTCATTAGATTCATGACTTTGTTTTTATTGTTTTTATCTATTGTCATGAACTAAACTCCTTAATTCTGGAGAATGATGTAACTGATGCTTGAACCTTTGTTTTAATTGTCAATTTTGTTATGAAGTTTTATTAAGTTTATTTATATTCTTTTGAGTTTAATGCTTCTTGATTGCTGGCCACAATTTGAGATGATGCATGTTTAGAATCTATCACTCGAGATAGGGGAATTTGAATAGATCTAGAGAATTTAACTTAGGAGTTTTATAGAGTTCGAGAGAATATATAAGTTCCTTTGAAGTCGTTAATATAGAATCACAAAGCGTAATGAGTTGTTAACTACTATATTTTTATAGAGATATCGAAGTCTGTAGTTGATGATATTTTCACTGATACTCGAGAGAGGGAGTGGATGATTTCGGAGTCTTGACTTATAAATAATATAAATTAACAAGGATTAATTGGCATGACAAATACATAGGGGATAGATAGGTGAAATCAGCTCTAGAATCTCTATCGTATTATTTCATTCTATCTAAATATTTGTATATATTATTTATCTAGTTAAATATTTATTATTTGTTTTCTAAATAAAGTTAGGATTATCAATTGTAGTATTTAATGCGAGTTAACGCAATCCATGTGGATTAGACACTCTAAACTCATTTATACTAAAACTTGACACCGTACACTTGCGGTACGATATAAAATATCACAACAAGTTTTTGACACCGTTGCCGGGGATTGTTTGTTTAATTCACATTAATACTATTACCAAGTAATCTTAGCTTTAATTTAGATTTTTTATCTTTCATTTTTAGTTTATATTTATTTTGTTTTGTTTTGTTTTTTTTTATTTTGTTTATTGATTTTTTTCTTTCAATGCTTCAGTGAATACGAAAATCCACAAGTCTCGACTCGCTCATGTTTGACCCTGAAATAGAAAGAACAACGAGGAGACTAAGGAAACAAATGAAAATTGAACAAGAAGTAATGGTAGCTGAAAACAGAGAGAACAACTCACGTCAGGTGGCAATCAGAGATCACTTCAAGCCGGTCATAGATGATACCTATTCTGGGATTGCCCATCAACCAATCAATACCAAAAATTTCGAGCTAAAACCCACATTGATCAACAATGTGCAAAGGAATCAGTTTGGGGTTTCAGCTGTAGAAGATCCCAACTTGCACTTAATGATGTTCCTGGAGATCGCAGATACCATAAATATGAATGGCGTGAGTAAATAGGCTATCAGGCTATGCTTATTCTCATTCTCTTTACGGGATAAAGCGTGGGATTTGCTTCAATCAATACAAACGGGAAGTATCATGACATGGCAGGATATGGCCACGAAATTTCTTGAGAGGTTCTTTCCACCGGCTAAATCAGCTCAACTGAGGGTAGAAATTAGTATATTTAAGCAGCTGGAGACTGAGACTCTATATGAATCATGAGAGCGCTTTAAGGATCTACTACGAAGATTCCCACAACACGATTATGCAGATTGGGTCCAGATTCAGTTGTTCTATAATAGGCTGAATGATTTGAATAGGATTGTGGTTGATGCAGCAGCTGAAGGAGCTCTATTCAATAAATCAAATGAGGACGCATGCAATCTGTTAGAAGAAATGGCCAAGTGAATGCGCTACGGTGACCAAAGTGGCTGGAATATATGAAGTGGACCCCTCTTATGGCACTTACAACTCAGATTTTCTCATTATCTACTCAAGTAGCAGCCCTGACAAATCCACGAGTACAATCATCTATTGAATCAGCGGTAGTTACAAATATGTTATTATTGGAAGGAAACCCGAACATCAAGCAAGTCCAATTTGTGAACAATCGAAACTTCAACAGCTATAGAGGCAATCATGTGCCTAACCGTTATCATCCAAACCTGTCATATGCTAACACAGAAAATACCTTGCAACTTTCATCGGGATTTGAATATCAAATAGATGAGCAGAAATCCTCCTTGGAATATTTCATGAGCACATTTTTTGCTAATACTTCAGTGAGTTTTGAGAAGAATGAAGCAAGGTTAAACAATATTGAGACACACATGGAAAATATCGGAGCTACAATGAAGTCCTTAGAAATACAGATTGGGCAGATTACTTCCTCCATGACCAAGCAGTAGTAAGGGGTATTTGGATAAACTGCCACAGCCGCCAAACTATTATTTTCATATCAAAGTAGCCAGTGGATACAAAAGAAGAAGCTACCATGACCACCATTTAGGTGGTTTATTTGGCTGAAGACGTTAAACTTAGCGCTAGCGGGGAGGTAACCCTTGCATTTATTTTATTATTATTTTTCTTTATTTTTAATTTTTATTTTCATTGTGTGCTATTGTTTATTTATTCGTTTTGCATGCCATTTATGCAGGTAGCCCGCGTAACCAAATTCTGACCAGCAGCAGTCTGATCAACTCCATGCACGGTAGTGTTGTTTCTTAATCTGGTTTCTTTATATTTATCTTTCATTGAGGACAATGTAAGTTTTAAGTTTGGGGGTGTGTGCATGTATTCTTGCTATTTATTTATTTATTCTAAAAAAATTAACTATTTTGGTTTTTATGTCTTTGATAGTAAAGCATAAGTCTAATGATGAATTTTGATTGCTTTTGATGAAATTTTAGAAACAATAAGTCTCAATTGATTTTTATCTGATGCCTTTTAATAACAGGTTTTTAGCAGTAAGAACTTAAGTAGTTGACAAAGTGACTAGTTGAAGAAATTGCATGCCAATGAATGACTGTTTGCTTAGATATCTATCTCAATATGCAAGTATTATGATTTATTGTATGATTAAAAAAAAACCACCTATAACCGATAAGCATGAAGCTACCTATGGGCGAGTGTTATGACCACTATAAAGAGAAATGCTACCTTAAAGGGTAGGTGTGTTAAAAAAATAAAAAACAAAAGAAATAGAAAAAAAACAGAAAATAAAAGAAAATAAAATCGTACCATACTAAGCAAAGAAAGGCAAATTCAGAGTACTAATGAGATATCTAGGTTGGTTTGACCCATCAGATCTCAATTTTTGAGACGAAATCATCGAGTTAGCTAACTTATGAGTCGAGCTGTAAATGAATCTGTACACACACACTGTGAGTCTGGCTTAGATTATTTCTTCAAGAACTTGGATTTAAGTCGTAGTTGAGTACTTTGAAGGTTCTCTAATTTCATTGATAAGCATTCTTTGATGACAACAATATGCATAACTATCGGGACTATTTTCTGTGTTTTATATTTTCACATGATTGTGTGTGAATGACGTTTGTGGGTGTCGTCACTGTAAGCCCTTACGAGACTATAACTCGTCCACTAGGGCCGCCTAGGGATTTGAAGGCTTGTTGCATATGCTAAATGCAATTGTGATCCCTACGAAAGTTGCTTAGTTAATTTTTTACTTATTTTTTTATTTTTTTATTTATTTTTTACTTTATCTTTTGCTCAGGACTAGCAAAATCTTAAGTTTGGGGGTGTTTGATAAGTGTGGTTTATACCCACTTATTCTGGCATCCTTAGCCTATTATTTTGTTATGTTTCAAGTCATTTAATGTCATTTATAGTTTATTTTATGTCTTGTTTGTAGGAAGCATTAGAACATCAAGAATAGAGAAAATACACGTGTTTCGGGACCTATTGGGAGCATCAGACTCAAGAAATGGCAAAACCAGCATCAGCTGCGCACTGAATTTAAAATTGTTATAACTTTTGATCTAAACGGAGCTACAAGACCCATAATATATCGATTTACATGTACTCAATGAGATCTAGACAATTGTGCGCACTAGCGCTGCGACGCCCCTGAGCCACCAAATTCATCAATTTTAGGGTTTTTACATGCTCAATGGTTCCAAGGCTTCATAAAAAATAGATTAGTTCGTCCAAACTCAAGATGAGAGGCTAATATACAGCACAAAATACAAAACACTCAATTTTAGAGAGATCCAAGGATGAGGATTGAAGAGCGACAAGAGGAGACGAATGTGGTGACGTATGAAGAGGAAGAGATTCATTTCGGGTTTTATCTTCTTGTTTCTTTCTTAGAACTCTAATGATTTCCATTAGATTCATGACTTTTTTTTCATTGTTTTTATCTATTGTCATAAACTAAACTCCTTAATTCTGGAGAATGATGTAACTGATGCTTGAACCTTTGTTTTAATTGTCGATTTTGTTATGAAGTTGTATTAAGTTTATTTATATTCTTTTGAGTTTAATGCGTCTTGATTTCTGGCCACAATTTGAGATGATACATGTTTAGAATCTATCACTCGAGAGATGGGATTTTAAATAGATCTAGGGAATATAACTTAGGAATTTTATAGAGTTCGAGAGAATATATAAGTTCCTTTGAAGTCGTTAATAAAGAATCACAAAGTGTAATGAGTTGTTAACTACTAGATTTTTATATAGATATCGAAGTCTGTAGTTGATGATATTTTCACTGATACTCGAGAGAGAGTGTGGATAATGTCAGAGTCTTGACTTATAAACAGTATAACTGAACAATGATTAATTGGCATGACAAATACATATGGGATAGATAGGTGAAATCATACTCTAGAATCTCTATCGTATTAGTTCCTTCTATCTAAATATTTGTATATATTTTTTATCTAGTTAAGTCTTTATTATTTGTTTTCTAAATAATTTAGGATTATCAATTGTAGTATTTAATGCGAGTTAACGCAATCTCTGTGGGTTCGACACTCTAAATTCATTTATACTAAAACTTGACATCGTACACTTGCGGTACGATATAAAACATCCCAATAAGATTTAGGCACCGTTGTCGGGGATTGTTTATTTAATTCACATTAATACTACTACCAAGTAATCTTAGCTTTAATTTAGATTTTTATCTTTTATTTTTAGTTTATATCTATTTTATTTGTTTTGTTTTTATTTTGTTTATTGATTTTTTTCTTTCGATGCTTCAGTGAATGCGAAAATCCACAAGTCTTGACTCGCTCCTGTTTGATCCTGAAATAGAAAGAACAGCGAGGAGACTAAGGATAGAAAGGAAAATTGAACAAGAAGCAATGGCAGCTGAAAACAGATAGAACAACACACATCATGTGGCAATCAGAGATCACTTCAAGCCAGTCATAGATGATACCTATTCTGGGATTGCCCATCAACCAATCAACGCCAACAATTTCGAGCTAAAACCCCGATGGATCAACAATGTGCAAAGGAATCTGTTTGGGGGTTCAGCTGTAGAAGATCTCAACTTGCACTTAAGGATGTTCCTGGAGATCGCAGATACCATAAAGATGAATGGTGTGAGTAAAGAGGCTATCAGGCTACGCTTATTCTCATTCTCTTTATGAGATAAAGCGTGGGATTGGCTTCAATCAATACAGACGGGAAGTATCATGACATGGCAGGATATGGCCACGAAATTTCTTCAGAGGTTCTTTCCACCAGCTAAATCAGCTCAACTGAGGATAGAAATTAGTATATTTAAGCATCTGGAGACTGAGACTCTATATGAAACATGAGAGCACTTTAAGGATCTACTACGAAGATGCCCACAACACGATTATGCAGATTGGGTCCAGATTCAGTTGTTTTATAATGGGTTGAATGGTTCGAATATGATTGTGGTTGATGCAGTAGCTAGAGGAGCTCTATTCAAGAAATCAGCTGAGGACGCATACAATCTGTTAGAAGAAATGGTCAAGTGAACGCGCTACGATGACCAAAGTGGCTGGAATATATGAAGTGGACCCTCTTGTGGCACTTACAGCTCGGATTTCCACCTGTTGGACAATTATGACCCATAGCGTCATTATTTGTACAGATCATGGTGTTGTTGTACAAATTAACTATGTGACAAAGGAGATTGCACTCTTCTCATTTGTGATTAGATCACCTAGATGTATAAATGATAGAAGGTCCTTATGATTTGTTCCTGGATTGAGAATGATATGAGACAGTATCAATCTATGAAGGATAAATCATTAAATATCCCTAGTCAGAGTATTATCGAGATCGGACATCGATAAATACGTAAAAGACTAGTATTACACTTGTGCGCGTTGTGAGGGCGTGACGGCATAGTTCTCATATATTTGGGTATAGGATACTCACGCAAGTGTAATAGGAGGTTGTGTTTTACCGATGGTATGAGAAACAACTTCGCTCTGGATAAACCCCCTCAGAATTCCATTGATAGTATGACTATGTGTCTATGGAAGTCCGAAATCAGGGTAGGTGTATTTGGTCTTAACCTGAGACTTGCACCGCTAATACTTGCGACAATCAATATACTTTGGTTGCGGTCGTCCAGGACTTTAACAGGTTCTGTGTACGCCAATGCTGGGTATATTGAAAATCGTAGTGTATTGGGTGTGATGTCAAGATGGAAGTATCACTCCAGTCATAGTGGAGATGATGGTCACATAGGATATGGAACTCGTTCTCTTATATGCTCGAGCTATCGGGATATTATAACTAGGTCATGTTTATCCGATTATAGAGACTAGTTACCAGAGATCCGATATGTGCTTCGTACGAGGTAGACATAATTCCAGCCCCAGACCTAGCACGTGACATCCGATACTGAATCGAAATACGCAATACCACGTATATTACGCCTGATATAGATCATTATTCCTGTAAGGAAATTTTCGGAGAATTGGGTAGGCATGGCGTTTTGCTAGAAACCAACCTTGTCTTGTAAATCGGTATAAACGTAGTATTTGGTACTTACGTGTTCGGATAGTCTGACGACCGAATTTACTGCCAACATATCCGGGGATCTCATGGGTCGCTTCCCAAAGATTCACCGATGACGTATGACTCGCACTCTAAATTAATCTGGGATTAATTAGAAGAGAGAGAAAATTAATCTGGGATTAATTACGGAGATATTTTATCTGGGATAAAATATCAATTAAAGAGAGATAACGATTAATTTGGAATTAATCGATTAAATTAATATATTTGATATATTAAACGAAATTAGATTTCGACACGGAATTAAAATTAGATTTTAATTCGGGCGAACGAATTAATTTAGAATTAATTCGTTAGCGGCGTGAATAGTAATTATGCTTAGCATGATTATTTAATTAAATTAGATTTAATTACGTCGCAACGAAAAATTCATTAATTTGGAATTAGCGAACCCGAGCCCGGGATTATTTGCGAGCGCATTCTCATTTCGAATTCGAGTACGGCACACAAGTCAAATCAAGCGTCAAATCGCTAGTCGTAACTAGCGTCACATCATTCGTCAATCAAGTGATGGATGTCTTTCACTTTGAGTGATTGACGCAAGTCACTGTTCACTGATTGATGGATTGATGGAGTGATGTGTGTGGTTGGAGCCTTTAATTGTTTGACTTTTGAAAAGCCAAATTCATGCCAAATGATTTTGAAATTCACATTTGTGTATAAGATACACAAATTTGGAACAAACAACACATCTCTCTCTCACTTCATCTCTCTCTCACTCACGCCCATGGTGGGAAAAATCTCTTCACTGGTTTGGCTACTGTCGAGAGATAAATGGAAGCCTAGAGTCATGATTTTGTGGCAAAATCGGGAGTGTGCTAGCACACTACGAAGTCATGCGAAGGTGATAGAGAAGTCCACCCATGAGCGGGAGGGAATCGTTTGACGAAGCTTGGAGCTTGGAAGATGATCCAAAAATCGAAAATGGTGGAGCTCAAAAACCTCACTGCCGTGAGCAGTCCGGTGAGCAAAACATAATTTTTGTTCGTCGTAGCGTCGCTCAACCGATCGATGTAAGTATTCCGCAATTTCGTTGATTTTTATTCGCACTTATTTCATGCTTGTTTATGATCTTGGGACCTTAGCTAACACCAATACCACCATATCTACTCAAGTAGCAGCCCTGAGAAATCCACGTGTACAATCATCTATTGAATCAGCGGCGGCTACAAATATGCTGTTATTGGATGGAAATCCGAACGTCGAGCAAGTCTGATTTGTGAAAAATCAGAACTTCAACATCTATAGAGGCAATCATGTGCCTAACCGTTATCATCCAAACCTGTCATATGATATAAATGTAGTACTTGATACTTACGTGTTTGGATAGTCCGACGACCGAATTTACTGCCAACATATATGGGGATTTCATGGGTCGCTTCCCAAAGATTCACCGATGACGTACGACTCGCACTCTAAATTAATCTGGGATTAATTATAAGAGAGAGAAAATTAATCTGGGATTAATTACGGAGATATTTTATCTGCGATAAAATATCAATTAAAGAGAGATAACGATTAATTAGGAATTAATCGATTAAATTAATATATTCGATTATTAAACGAAATTAGATTTCGATACGGAATTAAAATTAGATTTTAATTCGGGCGAACGAATTAATTTAGAATTAATTCGTTAGCGATGTGAATAGTAATTATGCTTGGCATGATTATTTAATTAAATTACATTTAATTACGTCGCAACGGAAAATTCGTTAATTTGGAATTAGGGAACCCGAGCCCGGGATTATTTGCGAGCGCATTCACATTTCGAATTCGAGTGCGGCACGCAAGTCAAATCAAGCGTCAAATCGCTAGTCGTAACTAGCGTCACATCATTCGTCAATCAAGTGATGGATGTCTTTCACTTTGAGTGATTGACGCAAGTCACTGTTCACTGATTGATGGATTGATGGAGTGATGTGTGTGGTTGGAGCCTTTAATTGTTTGACTTTTGAAAAGCCAAATTCATGCCAAATGATTTTGAAATTCACATTTGTGTATAAGATACACAAATTTGGAACAAACAACACATCTCTCTCTCACTCACTTCATCTCTCTTCACTCACGCCCATGGTGGGAAAAATCTCTTCACTGGTTTGGCTACTGTCGAGAGATAAATGGAAGCCTAGAGTCATGATTTTGTGGCAAAATCGGGAGTGCTAGCACACTACGAAGTCATGCGAAGGTGATAGAGAAGTCCACCCAGGAGCCGGGAATCGTTTGACGAAGCTTGGAGCTTGGAAGATGATCCAAAAATCGAAAATGGTGGAGCTCAAAAACCTCACTGCCGTGAGCAGTCCGGTGAGCAAAACATAATTTTTGTTCGTCGTAGCGTCGCTCAACCGATCGATGTAAGTATTCCGCAATTTCGTTGATTTTTATTCGCACTTATTTCATGCTTGTTTATGATCTTGGGACCTTAGCTAACACCAATACCACCATATCTACTCAAGTAGCAGCCCTGAGAAATC
>SKCR01037927.1:0-117068 GCA_019454045.1 Zanthoxylum bungeanum | reverse complement strand
ATCTGATTTCAACCTACAGCAGTTGGGATTGGTTGAAAGATGCGGAGGTTTGCCTGTTGCGCTGAGTACAGTTCAAACGCAGTTAAAAAATAAGAGAGGCTTGCAATTTGGAAGGATGCGTTTGAAACAGTTAAGAAGTTCCAATCGAAGAGAAATTGCTGAAATGGATGCTAATGTGTACTCTTCCATAGAGTTGAGTTGCAACTTTCTTGAAGTAACGAAAGCAAAATCTCTGGTCAATTTAGTGAAGGTCATCCTATAAATGTTCATTGCTTAATAAGACATGCTATGGGTTTGGATTTGTTTAAAAATGTTTACACATTGGAAGAAGGTGTTGGATTTAGAGTTCATGCGAAGCGGAAATCGTGTTTAGGGTGACAAAAAAAATTAATTTTCACATGAACAATAAAATCCGGATCCGTATTCTCTAGTATATTAATAAAAAATAATTTAGAACTCAAGTAAGAAATATACCTGCAGATGTGGATATCTTTGTAAATCGATTCTTTAAACCACGATCTTCCTCGTCTATCTCCTCACCTCCAACGGCACGTGTGGGGCGTGAAAGTAATTACGAGAATACTCTCTGATTTGTGAAGGATTCGTGTACTCAGCACATGAGACGAATCATGGATGCTGTTATCTTTTTGATTTTCTCAAAATCAAACTTAAAAAAAAAAATAAAAGAAAATATTTTCCTTTTTTTTTTCCCTTTCCCAGCCTCCAACGTTTTGTTTGTGTTGTTGTTTTTTTTTTTTACTTTTTTCTTTTTTTGGATAAAAAACAAGATTGTTTTTAAAACAAAAATCCAAAACTCAACAACACAGCTCACGTTTTTTATTTTGTATTAGATTTCTATTGGATCAACTTTTTTGATCAAAATAGAATTCTTATCTCATGGATGATTTAGGATCAACAAATTCATTAAGGATATTATTAATTTTAATTTTCAAAAAATCAAAAATAAAATCCTTTGATATTTATCCTATAAATTGTCAAAGATAATCATTAAAAATTTTTTAACTTTTCAACTTTTGAAAATATTATCTTATTGAATTAAAATTTAATTAATCAAATTAATTATAATTTTTCATAAATTAATAAATAGATACATGATCTATTAATAAATATTTAAGACAACATTTGTCATAATTTCCAAACAAGAGCTTTATGGAATAATTAGAGTGTAAAATAATCATAATTATTTTATATTTTCACAATTATTTTTCTTCGTAATTATAATCATTCGAACAGTGATAGAAGACGACGAGGGGACCGATGGACCTATAATTCTAAGCTCCAATAATTCCGTCGATTAATTATAAACTCTTTTATTAATCAAACGAAATTATTAATTCTGGAGTAACTCCACTAATACCAGAATTGCACTCTCAGAATTATAGAATTAATTACTCAAAGTATTCGTCCATTGATATAGTCATTACCTATGCAATGATCCTCCATAACAGATTCGTAAAGGAGCTAGGTATAAAATATCCGTCAACCTCTCCAGTTACATCTTTATCCTTGACTTCCATTAGTTCTCAAGTGAACAATTAATTCATAACTTTTATGAATTTGCGCGCTAATCGTTCAGGTCCTGAACTAACAAACAAGAGAATCTTATGAACGGATTTCATTATATCAGGTTAGCATTCCCAGCTATTCATTCAACTCATTCCCAAAATACAAGGTTTACGAAATGTAATAAATATAAAACCAACCGAGTAAATTAAAGAATAATTAATATGATATAGGGAGTCTGCTAAATATAATGATTTAAGATCATCACATATATGACCATCATTATGATAAAATTGATGTTCCATATTTAACGGAATTATTAGAACTTTTCAATTTTATCGGGTCCTGTCCAATATAATCTTATTATATAAAATACATTTATTTTTATTCTCTACATAATATAGTCTGGATAGAACTATACCATTCATAATGGAATGAACTGTATTTATGACTTTGAATTTGAAGATTCCCAACTTCAAATCATAGTCATGGACAAATTTTGATTATTACTCTTTAAATTTTATCCATGCATATATGCATGTAACATTTTACATACACATATATGTTTAATTAAAGCTACATAAATAATCACGGAATTTTCATGAATTTTATAAAGCAAATCAAAATACATACATGGAATAAAATAGAATCACAAAAATTAAATCAATCATGTTTCGAACATATTTGCTTGTCGGGCATACAAATCCCAACAAACTCCCACTTGCCCTAAAGCAAATGAGACATATCTCTTATCCTCAATCCTTCTAGATGACTCTCAAAACTCTTTGCAGGCAGCGTCTTGGTAAAAGGATCGGCTAGATTCTCTGCAGATGGAATCTTTAGAACAGCCACGTCTCCGCGTTGTACAATGTCCCTAATCACATGATATTTCCGCTCAATATGTTTTGATCTCTTGTGGCTTCTTGGTTCTTTGGAATTAGCCACTGCACCACTATTATCACAATAAAGTGACAATGGCTTTTCCATATCTAGAACCACTTCCAGATCAGCAAAGAACTTTTGGAGCCAAACCGCTTCTTTGGCAGCTTCACAAGCAGCCACATATTCGGCTTCCATAGTTGAATCAGCAACACAAGATTGTTTGATGCTTCTCCAAACTATAGCTCCCCCACCAAGAGTAAACACTGATCCAGATATCGACTTTCGATCATCTGTATCTGATTGAAAATCAGAATCAGTATATCCAATCGGAATCAAATCCCTGCCAGAATAAACAAGCATATAGTTCATTGTTCTCCGTAGATACTTGAGAATATGCTTAACTGCTACCCAATGATCTAATCTTGGATTTGACTGAAAATGACTAACTATTCCCACTGCATAGCATATATCAGGTCTTGTGTATAGCAGAGCATACATCAAGCTCCCTACTGCCGACGCATATGGAATCTGTCTCATATCTTCTTCCTCTTGGGGTGTCGAAGGACACTGCCTTTTAGAAAGAACAACTCCATGACGGGAAGGTAAGTTACCTTTCTTGGAGTTTTGCATTGAATATCTAACAAGCATCTTGTCAATATACAATGCCTGAGACAGAGCTAGCAGCTTTTCTTGCGATCTCTTATAAGACGGATCCCAAGAATGTAACTTGCTTCTCCCAAATCTTTCATTTGGAATTGTTCAGCCAGCCAAGCCTTTACGTCTGATAATAGTTCTACATTATTCCCAATAAGTAGAATATCATCAACATAAAGTATTAGAAAGACCACCGCTTTCCTTGATGAATTTATAAACACAAGATTCATCAGGATTTTGGATAAAGCCATAAGTTTTGATCGCCTCATCAAACCTCATGTTCCAAGATCTGGACGCTTGCTTAAGTCCATAGATAGACCTTTGCAACTTGCAAACTTTTTGCTTTTCGTCCTTGCTAATAAAACCTTCTGGTTGCTCCATATAGATGGTCTCTTCAAGATAGCCATTCAAAAAGGCTGTCTTGACATCCATCTGCCAAATTTCATAATCATAATGAGCAGTAATGGAAAGCAAGATTCGAATGGACTTCAGCATGGCTACTGGCGAAAAATTTTCCTCATAGTCAACTCTTTCTTTTTGGGTATAACCCGTTGCCACTAGCCTTGCTTTAAATGTCTCTACATTACCGTCCACTCCCCTCTTTCTTTTGTAGATCCATTTGCACCCTATAGGATTTACTCCTTCAGATAGATCTACAAGTTCCCAGACTGAGTTGGAATACATGGATTCCATCTCAAGTTTCATAGCCTCAAGCCATTTCTCTTTGTCATGATCTTCCATTACACATCTATATATTAATGGGTCATCTATTCCATCATCAGTGATAGCAACTTGTGCTTCACCATCTTGTCTATATCGAGAAGGTAGTCGTACTATCCTCCCACTACGACGAGGTGGTTAGATGTTCTGACTCGAAGATGTGGTCTCCGCTTGATTTGTGGAACAACAATCTAGTAGGTTGTTGGCTGATCTCATCAGATTTTAATTCCTCCAAGACTATCTTGCTTTGAGGTTTGAAGTCTGCCATATAATTACTCTCAAGAAACGTGGCATTTGTCGACACAAACACCTTATTATCTCGAGGATTATAAAACACACCTCCCCTTGTGCCTTTTGCATATCCTACAAAGAAACAAACTTCAGAACGCATTTCCAACTTTGTTGTCTTACCCATTAGCACGTATGCTGGGCACCCCATATACAAAAGTGACTCAAACTGGGTTTTTGCCACTCCATAACTCTAAAGGTGTTCTAGGTACTGACTTAGATGGAACCACATTCAAAATGTAGGTTGCTGTTTATAGCATACCCCAAACGATTTTGGAAGTGAAGAATAACTCAACATGGAACGAATCATGTCGAGTAAAGTTCGATTCCTCTTCTCTCAGCTACACCATTTTGCTGAGGTGTACCAGGTGCAGTTAGTTGGGATAAAATCCCATACTCTAATAGGTGATCTTTGAATTCATTATCAAGGTATTCACCTCCTCGATCTGATCGAAGGCACTTGATGATTTACCTAATTGTTTTTCCGTTTCGATTTGGAATTCTTTAAACTTTCCAAAAGTTTCAGACTTATGTCTCATTAGGTAAACATAACCATATCTAGAGTAATCATCAACAAAAGTAACGAAGTACTCATAGCCACCTCTTGCTTGTGTAGACATTGGACCACAAACATCTGAATGTATAAGCTTCAGTAGGTTCTTGGGCCCTATTGCCTTTTACAGAGAAAGGTCTCTTCGTCATCTTACCTTCAAGACATGATTCACAGACTGGTAGAGTACCAATATTTAGTTCTCTTAAAGGACCATCCTTTACAAGCCTATTTATCCTGTCAAGATTTATATGACCAAGTCTTAGGTGCCATAGATATGTGTTATCAGTGTGAGAAATCTTTTTTTCTTTGTTTTTGGCAATGCAACTTTGAACATTTCAGCATTCAATAATGAATTAAAATTGGGTCTTATTACATAGAGCCCATTTTCAATAAAACCAGAACAAATATTCAAACCATTTCTTGAAATAACAACTGATTTATTATCAAAAGAAACTGAATAACATTGTTCATAAAGTCGAGAAACTGAAATGAGGTTTCTAGTAAACCCCGGTACGAAATAAACATTATTCAAAAATAAAAATTTATTGTTCTCAACATAAAGTTTTATTTGTCCAACTGCTGATGCTGAAACTAAAGCAAACCATTCCCAACTCTCAAAGTAAAGTCCCCATCAGCAAGTCTTGTGTAAGAATCAAGCTTCTGTAAGAAACAACAAATATGATTAGTCGCTCTGAATCAATTATCCAGGGTGATAAATCATTTTCAACTAAACAAGATTCAGTAACAAGTAAATCTAATTTACCTTTCTTTTTCTGTTTCAGCTCTTCGAGATACTTCTTGCAGTTTCTCTTCCAATGCCCATCAATTCCGCAATGGAAACATTTTCCTTTTGGTTTTTTCTGGGTGGAGCCATTCTTATTTCCTTGACTATTGTTTGGCTTGTTCTTTTTGCTGTTGGTTCCCTGCTGTTTTCCTCAGTTCCTGAACTCTTACCTTTATTCTTATTTCTCTTTCTTTTCTTTAGAGAAGAGTTAGAGTTAGAAGGTTCAGCAACATTTGCTTCTCCTTTTTTCTCCACAGAAATAGACTCAAAAGTAGTGAGTTCGTTAAGCAATTCAGTCAAATTATAACTCAGCTTATTCATGAAGTAATTGCTTTTGAACTGAAGAAATTGTGGGCTAAGGCTTTCCAAAATCATGCCCACTTGTGTGCCTTCATCTATGGTGGCCCCATTGATTTCTGCCTCATGAATAGTACTAATCATCATTAGCACGTGTTCACGAACAGGAGTACCAGCTTTCATTTTGCAGTTCGTGACTTTCTTGACTGCTTCATGTTTAGCTTGATCAGAGGGTTTTCCAAACATGCCTTGTAGAGACTCCATTATCTCATAAGCAGTCTCTGTCTTTTCGTGCTTTGTGTTAAGCACGTCAGACATGGCAGCAAGCAAATAACAACGAGCTTTGTCATTTGCTCGAATCCAATTTTCATAGGCATCTTTGATGGTTTGTTGGCATTCACAGCTGGTTCTGGAGGACATTCCTCCATAAGGACAAACTTCAGGTTATCCAGCACAAGAATTATATTCATATTTTCTTCCACTTAGCAAAGTTATCACCAGTTAATTTTTCAGTAGCAAGCAGTGATAGGATTGGATTTGACATATTTCTGAAATCATTAAAAAAAAATTCTAAATTATTCCATGCATAAAATTCAAATAAATTCGGCATAGTAATCATGATGCATGATGCATATGCTAAACACTAAAATATATATGCACTACTATAGCCTCGGAAAAATAATAACATATTATGCCTAGGCTAGGGTCGATCACAATACCTTATTAAAATAGAGACAATCTCAATAATAAATTTTTTCAAAATATCTCATATTTTCAAAATTTATTCATAACCGATTTTTGTCTAAATATAATTAACACTTTTAACTATATTTATATGAGTGTAACCCACCGTTTGGATCCTTAAAATTTAAACTCATAACAACCACCTTAGGGTAAGTTAATTATGAAATACATTTTATAAATCCTATCGTAAGAAGTACAACCTTCATATTAACCTAAGCAAACACTCTCCTTAGGGAGGATGAACTAAAGTCATCACGAAGCCCCACTTAGATTTCACGATGTTGCACTAACGGTGGAGACCAAAGGATATTTTGACAAACTACTCGCTCCCACTCATATTTTAAGTTTAGTGATTTTATATGTAAAACATCTAATGTTTTGAAAACTTAGCGGAAAAATACCAAGAAATCAATATTAAAGGTCTTTCATTACCAAATTAATTGTTTCATAATAAAATTACCCGCTTTACTAAAAAACTTAAATTCATTATGAAACATCTAAGTTATTCATGATAAACAAATTATTATAAATACTTAGAACTGAATTTTGTGAAATTATAAATTTTAACGATTTAAAATTAATTCACAAATATTATTTAATCAACTAATCGATAAAAAAAAACTAAAATAGTTTTGAATCAAATTATAAACTATTTACTATCAAAAATAAATTTATGAAATGCAAATGTATGTATGGCATGTTATAATGCAAGAGTAGGCATTGTGCTAATTCTATATGTCATTTAAAAATATGCATGAGAATAAACATTTTATAATTCACACAAAATAAATAAATTGGATATTAACCGGGTTGACAATTTGGGTATTTCTAAAATTACAAATAACCAAAAAATAAAATTACATTAATCTCAAATCTGGAAAAAAAATATAATTATATTCCAGGTAACTTTCACCAAATTTTTTTTTTTTTTTTTTTCTTCCTGCACAGTGGGCAGTCTTACTGCCGCATTGTGCGGCTGGGCAGCAGCCCCTTGCTGCATATATGTGCAGCAATGAGGCTGCTGCCTAGCAGCAGCCCACGCTGCTGCACATATGTGCAGCAGCGTGGCTGCTTGCTGTGCAGCAGTCTGCACTGTGCAGCAGTCTCACTGCTGCACAGTGCAGGAAAATATAATATATATATATATATATTCTGGAAATATAAAACGTCCGTCCGTGCATCGTCTATTTAGCTTGATCTTGATTTCGAATAATTACAAAAAATTAACAATTACAAAAAGAAATACCCATTTAATTTTGGGTTTACATATCCAATATATAAAACAAAAAATTAAAATCCTAACCCAAGGTCAACCATACAATTAACGATTAATATCCATACATTCACCATCACATGATAATTCATAAAAATGCATAGCCTACTCTTTTACATACATATTAAAATGATTCATAAAAATGCATAGCCTACTCTTTTACATACATATTAAAATGATTTACAATAAATCATTCTTATTAATATACTAGAATAAATACGACCGCTCATGATACCAATTGTTGGATTTCAGAGTTCATGCGCAGCGGAAATCATGTTTAGGGTGACAAAAAAAATTAATTTTCACATGAACAATAAAATCCGGATCCGTATTCTCTAGTATATTAATAAAAATAATTTAGAACTCAGGAAAATATACCTGCAGATGTGGATATCTTTGTAAATCGAATATTTGAACCACGATCTTCCTCGTCTATCTCCTCACCTCCAACGGCACGTGTGGGCGTGAAAGTAATTACGAAGAATACTCTGATTTGTGAAGGATTCGTGTACTCAGCACATGAGACGAATCCTGGATGCTGTTATCTTTTGATTTTCTCAAAATCAAACTTAAGAAAAATAAAAGAAAACTATTTTCCTTTTTTTTTTTTCCTTTACCAGCCTCCAACGTTTGTTTTGTTGTTGTTGTTGTTTTTTTTTTTTTACTTTTTTTTTTTACTTTTTTTTTTTTGGGGATCAAAAACAAGATTGTTTTTAAAACAAAAACCCAAAACTCAACAACACAGCTCACATTTTTTTTTTGTATTAGATTTCTATTGGATCACTTTTTTGATCAAAATAGAATTCTTATCTCATGGATGAATTTAGGATCAAAACAAATTCATTAAGGATATTATTAATTTAATTTCAAAAATCAAAAATAAAATCCTTTGATATTTATCCTATAAATTGTCAAAGATAATCATTAAAAAACAATTTTTTAACATTTTCAACTTTGAAAATATTATCTTATTGAATGAAAATTTAATTAATCAAATTAATTAAATATTATTTTCATAAATTAATAAATAGATACATTATCTATTAATAAATATTTAAGACAACATTTGTCATAATTTCCAAAGAAGAGCTTTATGGAATAATTAGAGTGTAAATAATTTCATAATTATTTTATATATAATTCCAAATTATTTTTCTTCGTAATTATAATCGTTCGAACAGTGATAGAAGACGACGAGGGGACCGATGGACCTATAATTCTAAGCTCCAATAATTCCGTCGATTAATTATAAACTCTTTTATAATCAAACGAAATTATTAATTCCGGAGTAACTCCACTAAATACCCAGAATTGCACTCTCACAATTATAGAATTAATTACTCAAAATATTCGTCCATTGATATAGTCATTACCTATGCAATGATCCTCCATAACAGATTCGTAAAGGAGGTAGGTATAAAATATCCGTCAACCTCTCCAGTTACATCTTTATCCTTGACTTCCATTAGTTCTCAAGTGAACAATTAATTCATAACTTTTATGAATTGGCGCTAATCGTTCAGGTCCTGAACTAACAAACAAGAGATCTTATGAACGGATTTCATTATATCAGGTTAGCATTCCCAGCTATTCATTCAACTCATTCCCAAAATACAAGGTTTACGAAATGTAATAAATACAAAACCATACAGAGTAAATTAAGAATAAATTAATATGATATAGGAGTCTGCTAAATATAATGATTTAAGATCATCACATATATGACCATCATTATGATAAAATTGATGTTCCATATTTAACGGAATTATTAGAACTTTTCAATTTTATCGGGTCCTGTCCAATATAATCTTATTATATAAATACTTTATTTTTATGTCTCTACATAATATAGTCTGGATAGAACTATACCATTCATAATGGAATAAACTGTATTTATGACTTTGAATTTGAAGATTCTCACTTCAAATCATAATCATGGACAAATTTTGATTATTACTTTTTAAATTTTATCCATGCATATATGCATGTAACATTTTACATACACATATATGTTTAATTTAAAGCTACATAAATAATCACGGAATTTTCATGAATTTTATAAAGCAAATCAAAATACATACATGGAATAAAATAGAATCACAAATTATTAATCAATCATGTTTCGAACATATTTGCTTGTCGGGCATACAAATCCCAACAGAAGGAAGGAATGGAGTGCATAGATTGATCGACACTCTCAAAACCTCATGCTTATTGTTGGATGGTGATGTTGAAGATGAAGATGAAGTTAAAATGCATGACATCATTCATGTTGTGTGCTGTTTTGAAAAGATCAAACAGAAAGGTCCAACTTCTATTTCTCTATCTTGTAAAGAAGATGTTTATGAGCTTCCTGAAGAGTTGGAATGTCCCCAACTCAAGTTATTGTTATTTACAAAGGGTGATAGCTCTAGAAAAAGAGATCAATCATTCCAGATCCCTTTTTTGAAGGGATGGAAGAACTTGAGGTTTTACATTTGGATGACATAGATTGTGTCCCTTCATTACCTTCATCACTTGGTTGCCTCATTAACCTTCAGACATCGTGTTTAGAGAATTGCGAGCTAGAAGATATTGCAATAGTCGGCCAGCTAACGAAGTTAGAGATTCTCAGCTTTCGAGATTCCAATATTCAAAAGTTGCCACTTGAAATTAGACAATTGTCCGGCTTACACTTGCTAGATTTGAGAAATTGTAGGCGGCTTGAGGTTATTGCATCGAATGTCATATCAAGATTATCTCGATTAGAAGAGCTATATATGAATAGCTTTACTCGTTGGGAGAAGGCCGAAGGAGGCGAAAATGCTAGCCTTGCTGAGTTGAAGGGATTGTCTAAGCTAACTACTTTGGAGATACGTATTCTGGATGCTAAAATTATACCGCAGGATTTGGTTTCTGTAGAGTTGGAAAGATATAGGATACATATAGGAAGTTGGCATGGCTGGTTTGATAAATGTAAATCATCAAGATTGATGCTATTTGTTGGGCCAAAAAAAAGCATTATTTTAGGGATTCACAAGATGAAAATGCTGCTGAAGGGAACCGAAGATCTTTATCTAATGAATCTAGAGGGTTTCCTTAATATCGTTTATGAATTAGACGATAAGGAAGGTTTTCCATTATTGAAGCATCTTCATATAAGTAGTTGTTACCAAATTTTACACATTGTCAGTTCAGTAGAACTCCCTCATTGCCAAGTGTTTCCCTTGCTAGAGTCACTATATCTTTCTAATTTGATCAACTTGGAGCAAGTGTGTCAGAGGCAACTCATAGACGATCAATCTTTCAGCAATTTAAAGATTATAAAAGTTGAAGAATGTGTCAAACTAAAGCATCTCTTCTCATTCTCCATGATCAAAAACCTTTTGCATCTTCAAGAGGTAGAAGTGAGCAATTGCGATAAATTGGAAATGATATTTGGTACGTGTTGAAAGTAATTGTACGATTATTGATAATAGCTAATTATTTTAAAAAAAACACAACTACCTATTGACAAAGGTTAAAATATTATTTTGGTTTATAGGACCCAATATGGAAAAACTAAAAACGATATTGGGAATCAAAGAAATCATTGCAAATGATGATCTTCATGAGAAGGTATTGAAATTTACACATATTGATAATTTTATTTTAAGTATTATTATTGCTTAGTCCTAAATCATCAAAAGAATATTAGACACCAAAAATAATTTTGTCTTGCAGGTTATATTTCCAAATTTGAAGAAATTGGAACTCGCATGTCTTCCAAAACTAACAAGTTTTGTGGTGAGAGTTAAATCAATTGAATTCTCCATGAACATATCGGAAGGGAACATCCATCATCTGTTTCATGAAAAGGTTTTTTTTTTATATAAATTATTTTATTCAGATTAATTTTCATTATTTTCCTTCTCTTCTTATCTTCTAATTTTATTAATGTTTTTAATGTGAATTTTGTAAGGGGCGAAGTTATTTATTTTCTAAAATTTACACATATCTTAATAAACAAAGTTTATTCCCAACGAACTCTTAAGACACGTGGAAGGGTTAATAATCCTTTTCAAAACAGAACAACCAGGAGCTCAGCCAAAAAAAAATGGTATTCGAACTCAAAGCAAAACCTTGCCACTTTGATTTCAATGAGAATCAATCAAGGATTCTATTTGATTAGGCAATAAAAAACGAGTGTACAGAATAATAGAACGTGCAAATAAATTTTTAAAAGTACAAATTATCCCATTATATTATAATTAAGTTATCATTGATTATGCCATTAATTAAATTGTGGTGTTGAATTTTTATCTTCAGGTAGGATTCCCGAGATTAGAGGTATTAAATTTAATGTCGATGGATAAATTAAGACAAATATGGCATCAGCTTGCTTCCGATTCTTTCTTAAAATTGAAGAAGTTGGAGATATACAAATGTGATGGACTACAAGTATTTTTCCGCCAATGGTAAGTTTGTTGGATAAAATTGATTATTTTTATTTCAATCAATTTTGAATTTACAAATAAAATCAACCATTCTTTATTTATTCCAAGTATTATTTAAAACCATCATCTATATATGAAATCTACATGTTCATTCTAAGATATCCAGTCATTCATCATCGTACAACTCCAATATATGAACATTTAATTGAAAAGAAATCTTTGCATAAATCTGGTGATATGTCCAAAAGATCATTATGGGTGATGATATCCTCATGAGAATGTATAGAAATTTACACATGTTGATAATTTTTTATTTTAAATATTATCATGCTTACTTTTAAATCACCAAAAGAATATTAGACATTTGTTGAATGAAAAAAAATCGATTTTGCATTGCAGGTTAATTTTACAAGCTTGGAAGAGTTGAATGTGAGCAATTGTGGAGGTCTCAAATGTTTGTTTTCATATTCAATGATTAATAATTTCCCGCGACTCCAACGTCTGGTAATAAACAATTGTCATTCAATGGAAGTGGTAGTAGGAAGAGATGAAGGAAAATTGATTGAAATTGTTTTTCCTAAACTACACTACCTGTATCTCTCGTCTCTACGAAAATTAACAAATTTTACTGTGGGAATTAATTCAGTTAAATTTCCCTCTTTGCTAAAACTTGAGATTGATAGTTGTTCTAATTTGGGAAGATTCATCTCTACGAATTCATCTGAAGACAACACTCAACCTTTCTTTGATGAAAAGGTTTTCTTTTCTTTCTTTTTATTAGGTTTATTACTATCTCTTTAATTTCTTTATTTCTTCTTATCTTCAAATTTAACAAAATGATGATTATTAATTATTATGCTATTATTTAATGTAATTAATTAATTCAAATATGTTGTCCATAAATCGTTTATTTATTATTTTTTTATGATTTTCAGAAATTAAAGAAGATTTCAGTCACTCGTCATACATTTAGCATTTGCAATATCAAAGCATGTCTTGTTAATATTGAGGAAAATTTTCTTCTACTCTTGCTTAATTCTAGTGGTGAAAAATGGATTTGCATTATCTCACTTAAAAAAAAAAGGTTAATGTACTGCAGTAGACATTCATTGGTTTGTTATGTTCATACAGCAACGGTATGACTTAAATTATAAATTATGAATTGAATGATTGATTAATTAATTAATTGCGTTGAATTTTTAACTTCAGGTTGGACTCCCAAATGTGGAGGCATTTTCATTAAGGAATATGGATAACTTGGGACAAATATGGCAAGCTTCTGATTCTTTGAGCAAGTTGAAAGAGTTAGAGATATATCAATGTAATGGGTTGAGAAGTTTGATGACATTGTCAATAGCTGAAAGTATGGTGAACCTTACAGAAATGATAATAAGGAATTGTAAAAAGCAAGAAGAAATCATAGAGGAGCAAGTTGAAGAAGAAAAGGATCGTATGGTTTTCAGCAAATTACGATATTTGTCACTTTATCATTTACCAAGTCTTACGTGCTTTTGTTTTGGGAAGCTGTACACACTTGAATTCTCATCCTTGGAACGATTTGATGTGTGTAAATGCCCAAATATGAAGACTTTTTCTCATGGAGAATTACGCACACCGAAACTACATGAAGTGACAATGCCCGAACTAATTAATATTGTTTATGAAGATTATGACTATGAAGGGCGTTGGGAAGGAGACCTTAATTCCACCATACATCAATTGTTCAAATGATAGCAAACAAAGAACCTCAAGAAATGACCTCAGATGAGAACTTCCTTCTACTTGATATACAATTTGATGGAAATAAGGTAATAATTGTTATCGATTTCCCTCTTTATAGATCTTTGTAATTTCACTTAACTATCTAAATCTATTTTTTTTTATCTGATTTAATAGTATCAATTAATGCTCGAATTAAGTAATTTTTCAATAGGATAATCTTTTTATATGATTTAATGGTATTAATTAATGCTAATTAATGCTATAATTAAGTAATTTTTCAATAGGATCATGATGTAAACTATAAATATGTAAGGCTACGTTTCTATTTTCCTAATCAATATTAGATTTAACCATATTTGTTCGTATGGTATAATAAATAATTGAATATTTTGGTTGATTTGCAGGTTTTGCTCCCCTGTCTGACAGTGTTAAAGCTGTCTAGACTGCCAAAGCTGTTGCATCTATGGAGGGAAAATTATCAACCCATTGAAGTTTTCTAAAGTTTAATAGCTCTACAAATATCAGAATGCGATAAGGTAGAAAAAATCATACAAGAAGTTGGAGAAGAAGTGAAGAAAGAGTATTTTTTTTCACGGAACTGAAATATTTGAGACTTGGTTGTTTGCCAAGCCTAACAAGCTTTTGTTTGAGGAATTGCACTATTGAATTTGCATCCTTGATGCGAGTTGTGGTGAAATAGTGTCCAAACATGAAGACATTTTCTCAGGGAGTCTTATACACACCAAAGCTACATAAACTACAAGTTAAAGGAAAAGAAGAAGAAGATGATGAAGATGATGAGGATGAAGAGGAGGACTATGAAGGGCGTTGGGAATGAGACCTTAATCCACCACACATCAATTGTTCAAAGAAGTGGTACATATATAATTGAATATGTTTTCAAAATTTCTTTTATATACATATGGAATGCGCTTGCCTACTTTGAATTCTAAATGCTATAAATGCCGATGCACTTGCTTGATGATGATGATGCGCTTGCTTGTACATATACAATTGATGATGGTGCGCTTGCTTGTACATATACAATTGCACTTTCAGAATACTCCGAGTTGAACTGTAAAATGAGCACCTACCGTAAACTAAGGGTGGAATGGAGTGCCTGTAGGAAATTCTTCTATGGATGGAGGAGGGACATGTCCCTTGGATGATACCGCATATGGATATGTCCTCCAATTGAAAATAATATGGTTATAACCCTTTGGAGGGTTGCACCCTAACCAAAAGGGTGTCCTTTAGGCACCCTTCCATGCCTTTATAAGGGGGCCTCCATGTTCTTTTTCAGGGATCCGAATCCAACCAAAATTATAGAGTCTCATACTATTGTTTTTGAGTCAAGAGAGAGTTCTTCCATTTTCAAGTTCAAGATCTTCTTAAGGTGTGCCCCTTGAAGAAGAGGAATCCAAGTTATACTAGGAGAACATTAACCACAAAGCCCGTAGAGCACCAAGATGGAGCTAATAAGTTCTTAAGGACGGAGATTGATCTCGACTTGGACGTCATTTATAAGGTTTTTCTGGTTTCAAACTTTTATGATTTATGTTAGTTTTGGCATGTTAGGTTAGATTTGTTTCTGGAAATTCGTTATGATGCATATTATTTTATGTTTAATGACACTAATTATACAACAATCTTAATAACTTATCAAATTAGTGTTGTTAGATAGTAATTCCCATGCTTAGATAAGGAAATTTTTTGAAAAATATAATATGTGCATGAAAAATACGTAAGGGCGTTCGAACGCCCGACGAATGCAAAGGCAAAAATCTGAATTTACGTAAGAACGTTCGAACGCCTCTTCAAACACAACTCGAACGCAAGCCTTCTGCCTAAGAACATTCGAATGCGTATTCAAACGCAAATCGAACGCAATCCCTCTGACTTAAAATGTTCGGACGAGTCCTAAACGCAACACGAATGTAAACCCTCTGGAAATTTCGTTCAAACTTATTTTCGAGTGCCAAACGAACGTAAATCCTCTGGAATACTTCGTTCGAACCCGTTTACGAACGCTACACGAACGTACACACACTGGATAGTCTCGTTCGAATATAGATACAAATGTGACATTAACGAATTAAGTCCCAAAATAGTTTCTAAATAGAAAAGACTTAAATTAATCACAATATTAACTTAGTAAATCATATACTGAATCACAATAATCTTGATAGTATAGATTTAAGTTATAATTAGGGTGTTCAATTATCACAAGCATACACATAGCGATAAAGTTGAAAATTAATTGTGTGTTGCATACTTGGTTGAGAATTTAAAGTGTAATTATACACAAGTAATTCCATCTAATCTTGATTGACACATACACATATATCTACACATATTGAATATTATATTGTAACATTAGGTAATACTAAGTGTTGAATTCCTAAGAGGTTCTATTGAGTAAGTGTTTAAAGGATATTTTGTCAAAAGGGCGATAAAAGCCTAAGTGGTCAGGGACTTAACTGGTTACTCCAGAACCCCCTCGTCCTTTGGGAATATTCCTTTATTTACTTTTCATAAGAAATCTTAGTCGAAAATTAAAGGACATGTGTTTATTGGTATTACTATCCAATAAAACAACGAGTGGATACTTGGTATATCATTTTAACAAGATCATTTGTTGATCGTTGAGAAATTTATCTTGTGTAGACTTATTGACCCCTGTTGGTTTTTCTAGTTACATATAGCTAGCAGAAACATCACAGTACCAGTCGCTCATGGAGAAAAGCCTGAAAAGTTTGGTGGGGCAAACATTAAACAATGGCAGAGCAAAATATTATTCTACCTGACAACTCTCCAGTTGGCTAAGTAGCTCAAAGATCCTCCGGGTCCTATGGAGGTTGAAACGGAAACAACCAAGGAACTGCGAGAAGAGACATGGTCGTCTGGTGATTTTTTGTGCAAGAACTACTTTTTGGGTGGACTTGACAATACCTTGTACATTGTGTACCAAGGCATAACTTTCGCTAAGATTCTCTAGGAATCTCTCGAGAAGAAATACAAAATCGAGGATGTCGGGCAAAAGAAATTTATCGTGGGTAGGTTCCTGGACTACAAAATGGTAGATTCAAGAACAATAATGTCTCAATTAGGTGAACTATAATTGATCATTCATGAAATACTGGATGACGGAATGAAACTCTGTGAGACATTTCAAGTTGCCACCATAATTGAAAAGTTACCTCCAACATGAAAGGACTTTATGAGCTATCTGAAACATAAAAAAAAAAGCAAATGAGCCTTGAACACTTTGCAGTTCGATTGAGGATCGAAGAGGACAACATGAAATCCGAGAAGGCCAGATACAAGACTATTGAGTTTAAGGCCAACATCGTCGAGGGTGTAAGGGGTAGCAAGAAAAGAAAGAACAGTGGAGCTGATTCTTCCCAAGCTAACAAGAAGTTCAAAGAGAAATGCTACAACTGTGGAAAGAGTGGTCACATGGCAAAGGACTGAAAAAATAATAAGTCTCAGGACAAGGGCAAGAAAAAGAAAAATGAGGCTCATATCACTGAAGATGAGCAGCTGACTGATGAGATCTCAAAGATGAACCTATCAGCAGTGGTAACTGAAGCCAACTTGGTTGGGAATCCGAGAGAATGGTGGGTAGACACTGGGGCTACTCGTCATATCTGTGCAGATAGCAAGATGTTTTCCTAATATTAGAACGTCGATGATGGCGATCATCTGACAATGGGAAACTCATCTACCTCTAGAGTGGTTGGACAAGGCATAGTGGTTTTGAAGATAACATCCGGAAAGGAGCTTATATTGAAGAATTATTGGAATGTATGCCCTAGAGCTACATGTGATGTAAACGGTTTTATGTGTTTTGAAATAAAATGATGCATTATTCATTTATCAAATTGTTTGTTTAATTTTCGCATATTATATATATCATCTTAAATACCCTAGATTACTTATGTGTCTTCAGACTTAGTGTATGAGTGTCATACACAAGAAGGTTTAAGTCTGAAGTTAGTAATCTTAAATAGTTCATAGAGAGCAAACAAAGCGGGTACTTTGTTTATGGTTTATCTATAGTTGCGGTCCATTCTATATTTGTATGGCGATCTTGATCCGAATCGTCCATGTAGAGATATGAGAATGGAGGCACCTTGTATGATGCGATCATATAGGACTGGATCCAGATGGAAATGACGTTCTTATAATATCCGTTAAACTAAGAAAGTCATTTCAATATACTAGATGGTCATATATGGATTGATCTTAATCCTGAGTGTACTACGAACACCTGTATGGGAGGCCATGTCCTTTGATTTACAAAGGTGAGGTTGGTGTAGCAGTCCCGGTCAATAGTTACGTATTTTGGGGGCATGGTCTGTTGTGTAGCTGGGAACATTTTACAAAGACATGGAGTTCGCTCATTCTTGCGAGAAGTAGAGGAGTATTGATGAGCGAAAAATATATCAATATTTACCGCCCCTTTTACTTAATATTTTGTTTAATTTCTCGGTTTGATGAACGTTTTGATATGTTTTAGTTTATTTTGCAGATAAAATAATATTAGGACTCAATGAAATCATTTACTTTAATTTCTCGGTTTGATGAACCTTAACCTTTGAACGTTGCACCACCAATTCCCATTCGAGACAGAACCATTCCAATGGTTGACGAACTCATTTCTTGTATTGTACTTCCTCCCTTACCAGCAAATGCAGGTGAAATCAAAACATGCATTCAGATGATTCAACAGTCAGTTCAGTTTAGGGGAAATGCAACTGAAGATCCTAATGCCCACATCAGCAACTTCCTGGAATTTTGCGGTACTTTCAACTACAACCAAGCACCTGAAGAAGCTATGAGACTGCAGGTTTTTCCATATTCCTTGAAAGACAGAGCTAAAGCTTGGCTACATTCACTACGAGCAGGTTCCATCACAACTTGGAACACTCTAGCTACCAAATTCCTTGCAAAATACTTTCCACCAGCCAGAACTGCAAAGTTGAGGAATGACATCACATTCTTCATGCAGCAAGATTCAGAATCCCTCTGCAAAGCTTGGGAAAGATTCAAGGATTTGCTTCGGAAATGTCCTCACTATGAAATTACAAAGTGGCTACAAGTCCAAACCTTCTACAATGGACTTTCTGGAATATGAGAACCACAATTGATGCTGCTGCTAGAGGAGCACTAATGGAAAAAGAAGAAGATCAGGCTTGTGACTTAATTGAAGAAATGACTAACAATAATTCTTTGTGGCCAACAGAAAGGAGCATGATCCAAAGAATCGCATGAATTTATGAAGTTTGAGCCAACACAACACTGAATGCCAAGCTGGATATGATTTGCAAAAATATGGAAACTCTTAACATGAAGGTTAATGGTGGATCCACAAGTTCACCATATGGAGGAGCACCAGAACCAGTTCAGCAAGAAGAGACGGTGAACTATGTCAATAATTTCAACAGATAGGGGAACAATCCATATTCCAACACCTACAACCCAGGGTGGAGGAATCACCCCAACTTTTCATGGAGCAACAATTCAGGGCAAAAGAACTATCCACCACATGGATTCCAGCAACAGAACAAAGGCCAGGAGCATGAAAAAAAAACAGTAATGGCAGAAGTGATAGCTCAGTTAAAAAAAATATGAAGCTATGTTTCAAAACCAATCAGCTTCTATCAAAGTACTGGAGAATCAAATTGGACAACTGGCCAATGCTCAGAGTTACAGACCACTAGGTACCATTCCTAGCAACACTGAACCAAACTCAAGGAACACAGGGAAGGAGCAATGTCATGCTATCATGTTGAAAAACGGTACTGAAATCAACAAAGATGTTGGAATCAAGGCAACCACTGAGGAAGTTCCAAAAGATACAGTTCCACAGATGAAGGAAACAAAGGAAAAAGATAAAGAACAGATCACTCCACCTCCATCTTTTCCACAGTGTCTTCAGAAAAACAAACTAGACAAGCAGTTTGGTCGATTCTTGGAGATCTTCAAAAAGCTACATATCAACATTCCATTTACAGAAGCGTTGGAACAAATGCCCAGCTATGCCAAATTCATGAAAGACATTCTTTCATGAAAGCAGAGATTGGGAGATTATGAGACAGTAGCATTATCAGAAGAATGCAGCGCCATCATTCAGAGGAAACTTTCCCCAAAGTTGAAAGATCCTGGCAGTTTCACTATTCTTTACACCATAGGAGAACATGACTTCGGTAAGGCTTTGTGTGATTTAGGTGTGAGTGTTAATTTGATGCCTTTTTCTATTTTCAGGAAACTACATATTGGAGAAACAATGCCTACCTCAGTTTCTCTACAGCTTGCTGATAGAACGCTCGTATTTCCGAGAGGTGTAGTTGAAGATGTGCTGGTCAAAGTTGACAAATTCATTTTCCCAGCTGATTTTATTATCCTCGATATGGAGGAAGACACAGATATGCCGATAATCCTCGGGAGACCATTTTTGGCTACAGGTTGAACCATCATTGATGTACAGAAAAGAGAACTAACCACGAGGGTACAAGACCAAGAAGTAACATTCAATGTTTTCAAGGCCATGAATTTCTCAAATGATGAAAAAAATGAGGAATGTTTCAGACTTGATATGATACACAGTACCATTCAGAACTCTGACATTAAACAAAGTTTTACTAACAAACTTAAAACATGTCAATTGCCTGTGAAGCCTGAAGATAAAGCGTACTACGCACTGAAGATTCCAAGTCTTGCCCTACAAGCAACATAAGAGAAACAATCCCACCAGCTCAATAAATTGGAGAAATTTCACATTCAGCCTTTTGAGAATGCCAAATTATACAAAGAAAAGGCTAGGAAAAGACATGATGAGAAGTTAGTACGCATACAATTGGAACCAGGGCAGATGGTACTGTTAAACAAAGCATGGTTGAAACTCTTCCCATGGAAGCCAAAATCACAGTGGTCAGGTCCATTCCTAATCACCAAGGTTTTACCAGACAGAGCCGTTGAGATACATGATACTGACTCCAATAAAACATTCAAGGTTAAAAACAAGCGTGTCAAGCATTATTGGGGAGAATCATTTGAGCGATAAAAAGAAAGTGTCACACTTTCAGATCTAGCCTAACGTTCGGGTAGTAACGTTTAGCTGACGACGTTAAACTTAGCGCTAGAAGGGAGGCAACCCATGCAATTTGTGTATATATTGTGATTTGGTGTGTTTAGTTTTTGCAGATTTAGTCATTTTAACATGGAAGAAGCTCTCGCAAATCTTCACAAGCAATTTCCTTCTCTCCCTCAAAAATCTCTGATGAAAGTTTACAAGGCTGCTTGGAACGGATGAGAATTCTAATGATCCATGGTATTCCTAATGACATTCGTTGGGTAATCGAAGCACGGGTCCGATTAGCAAATGAGTATTCTAATCCTTGTAATTCTTATTTACCTGGTTTTGGAAGAAGCACCTATGCAAAGAAACGTAGAGCTAAGCGAATGGATGTTTGTTTCAAATATGCACGCTAGAATTGCAATACTCGTTGTCGTTTTTTAGGAATGGTGTCTGAAAATCACGAAGACAAAATTAAATTTATTAGGGATGGCTTGAGTAAGGAGTCTCTAGATGATATATCTTCGACTCTTGAGAAGCATCCCAATGGATATGTTCATATAGCCATTAGCAAATTACATACACAATTCTGTAAAGAAAGACAATAGTTAAGTCTCAAGAATCTGACTCAAAAAGACCATGTTTGCCAATTTATAAGAAAATTGGATGGGAAGCTTGTCCCTGACGCATAGACGTCAATCAAGCCACTACTTTATTTGTACATATTATATCTCTTTGTCTTTTCCTAATAATTTTGATTTGTTTTGTTGTTTTCTTTTATTTTCTTCGACAGGATCCAGACCTTTTTGACTATCACGATTTATTTTACTGTTTAACTAATAATTGTCATTTGGCAGGTACTAGTGCTATTATTTTTACTCACCATTTTCAGGTATTATAAATACAACTCATCATTGCACTCTTGAAGACATCCAGAGTAAAACATGGAAACCACTTCAAGAAGACGAGTTGAAAACATTTGTGTGTTCTGCGGTTCTAGTGTTGGTGTTAAACCAAAATACATAGAAGCAGAACAAGAATTGGGTCGAGTCTTCGCTGCAAGGAATATGCACTTAGTATATGGCGGTGGCAATCTTGGACTTATAGGGATCATTTCAAAAGCTGTATAGGAAGGAGGCAGTCAAGTTTTGGGAATCATCCCAAAATCCTTGGCAGAGGCGAATCTTATTGGACCATGAAACGGAGAAGAACTAATCGTGTCAGGTATGTCTGAACGACTTATAGAAATGGTTAACCGTGCTGATGCTTTTATTGTTTTGCCAGGTGGCTTCGGCACGTTGGAGGAGATTTTTACAGTACTATACTGGGCAAACTTGAACATACATCAGAAACCACTTGGACTGTACAATATTGACGAATGTTATGATTTCCTTTGTGTGTTTCTTGAGGATGCCCGGAGAAATGGGTTCGTGTCAAAACCTCTTAAAGAACTCATCTTTACTGCCAGAACTGCCCCAGATTTAATTGACCAAATCTTAGCTTTTGAACCACAAATTGACCCTATCCTTTCCAAGATAAACTGGTCCGATAATGATCGTGGTAAGAGACGACGGGTAAATCTGGATCTTAATCTGTAACTTTTCAGTTAACCAGGTATGGTTTTCTAAACTCTTCTTCTACTATTTAAGACATTGGGGACAATGTCTCATTTAGGTTTAGGGGAGGAGAATAGTTAATTAATACCTTATTTTTATTGTTTTATTTTTAGTCAAAATATTTCGAAAATTACAAAAAAAAAGTTAATTTTTTTTTTCAAAAATTACAAAAATATTTTGCGTTTTTGTGTTTTTATTTTGACTAATAAGGTGAAATTAGTGTATTAGATAGCCGAGTAAGGAATTTTCATTCCTGAGACGTATCTCAACCTTTTTCGAAATAATTTAATCTTTGTTTATTTCATTTTAAATTATTTAATTTGTGAATTCTCCATAAAACTGACTAAAATGGATCTTCATATGCTCATTTTGACAGGTATTATCAACATACATAGTAACATACAGACAAAAGCTGTAATTGAAAAGTTTGTAATATTCAGTGCTCCAGTTTAATTGGAGAAAGCATCTCAAAAAAGTGATGGAGTTAAAAAAAAAAACGTCCAAGATCCGAGTTATTAAGTCTGTAAGGGTGTTTTAACACCTAGTGCCCTAAAACCAACTGGTTTTGGAGTCACTGGCCCAAAGCTCGATACATGGATCAAAGATATTGTAAAAAAAATATATATATATGAAATCTGAGTAATTAAGTCCGTAGGGGTGTCTTAACACCTGGTGCCCTAAAGCCAACTGGTTTGGGAGCCACCGACCAAAAACTCACTACATAGATGAAAGATATTGTATATAAATTAAAAAAAAAATCAAAAATCATAGAAAAAAATCAGAAAAATTATTCCATTGCTGCAAAAAAGGTGTGAATTCTGATAAAACTTTAGGACAAAAATATTACCCTCTTATGACTGTTGTGGGCAAAAATGAGTTGATTAATATTTTGTTGACTGTGTATATGGAGAATAGTAAATATAATCGGAGAATTTACTTATTCGGTAATTTAGAAAGAAACAAAACAACTAGTAACTTGGAGTAGAAGTTTCACCTGATAGTCGTTAACTTCTTTATTCCCTTTTCTTTTGTCTTTTTGCTTTTCTGTGTATTAGTTTTACTAGCTTTTTACTTTTGTAAAATGTTTGTGGGTATCATTACTGTAAACCCTCACGAGACTACAACTCGTCCACTAGGGACACATAGGGGTTTAAAGGCTTATTGCATACGCTAAATGCAACCGTGATCCATACGAAAGTGGCTTAGTTTAATTTTATTTTTATTTTGTAGTTTTGCTCGAGGACTAGCAAAATATTAGGTTTGGGGGTGTGATGAGCGGAAAATATATCAATATTTACCGCCCATTTTACTTAATATTTTATTTAGTTTCTCGGGTTTGATGAACTTTTTGATATGTTTTACTTTATTTTGCATATAAAATAATATTGGGACTCAATGAAATCATTTAGGACGAAACGTAGGTCAAATAAGGGCAAATATTGGACTTGACATATTAATTTTGGAGATTAGAAACTTGAAAGGGCGTTTTTGACAAAGTGCAGTTTTGGGAATTCCAGTTTTACGCATCTGTCGTATTTTAGGCATAACCTTTTACTCCGATATCAGATTGAGCTGATTCAAGTTTTAAATTAAAGAAGACTCAAATATCTACAACTTGGAAAGACAAAATAATTTCTAATTCTGAAGTTTTCATGACCGAAATTGATGAACCATCTAGAACTGTGTTGTGTGTAATTATTAAAGTCATTTTCAATCACTTTCAAAGCCAAAATATAAATTTATAAATAAATAATAAAATTTATCAAATCACCACCAAACATGATAAGCAATTAGTGGAGCAATTAATAATGGATTTGGTGGAGAATTTGATGGATGATTTGATGGAGGCAAAATTTTGCCTATAAATACCAAGCCATTTCATTTTTAAATTTCATACTTTCTTATTTGAAATTCTTAAAGAATAAATAAGAAGATTGTATCTTGTTTGTTTATTTACAGCTTTCAGTAATTAATTTTCGCTTTCGCACTTTCTTTTCTTTACTTTTCAGTTTTTACTTTCCGCAATTTACTTTTACGCACAATCCTTTCCTTTCTTTACTTTTCAGTTTTTATTTTTCAGGCAATGATAAGGTTCCTTGCTGGGGTAAAAGGTAAAGCTTTTATTATTGCTATTTAGATTAATCTCCCTTAATTATAATATATAAACTATTTAAAACCTGTCTTAATTAGGATACCGCTATATTGGCCGGTTGGTAATTAATTATAAATTGGTTTTAACCTGACTAAGTATGGATATTATTAATTATAAATTAATTAATTATTAATTTGACTTAATCAGGATACCGCCTATATGGCTGGTTGGTAATTATCACGCAAAGTTAATATATTATATTAAAGGAGATATCTAAAATAGTAGTAATAAAAGTTGATCCTCTAACCCCAGCATTTTCTTTTATTATACTTTTACTTTATTTTCTTTCAGCAATTCATTTTTCAGCAAATTTTCTTACAGTAATTTACTTTTACTTTTTTTACTTTATTTACTTTTTACTTTTACTTTATTTACTTTTAAGCAATTTACTTTTCAGTATTTAATTTTTAGGAATTTACTTTATGTCTTTAATTTTATTTAAGTTTTTACTACCCGTAATATGTGTCATAACTAAGCCAGTTATCTGGGGTTGTGATGAAATTCAATATCACCGGTTTATAAGAGGTTAAATTACAGTTTGGGTAATATAAAGGTTTATTTATTGAGCCTTAATCTTAATGCTTTTTATTAACTGGCCATTAATAAAATTGAACTGGTAAACTTAAAATGAACTTGGAAAACAGATTTTAGGTTAAAGACCTTAAACTCAATAGCCCACGATCTTCCTTGAGAATAGATAACCCTTTAATAGATTTTCTTACAGGATAAGAATATACCTGTCGGGAGGGGGTAGCCATAATTGGAACTTAATCTTAATGAATTCAGATAACTTAATTAACATAGGAATATGATTAATTGAGTTACACTGGGTATTTGTAATTGATCATCGGAAGAGACTTTTACATAATTTTGTGTTCCAGGTTAATAAACTAATATATCACCGAAATGTAAGATAACCACTTCATCTTTAAAAAGATATTGGAAGAAATCACAACACTGGATAGTTTATTATATTGAATTTTCTTCAATCTACTTTCAAGCAATTTTATTTACTTGTTTTAAGTTTTAAAGTCACCACCCAATCAAACAATCAATCTATTAGATACTTGTAAACATTTAACTTCATAAATTGATAACAAAAGATTTTAAGTCCTCGTGGGATCGATACTTTTTATACTACTTGAACGATACGTGCGCTTGTGTTATACGCGTGTGTTAGCACCCCGCATATTTGTTGTTTAACCCCTAACTTGGGGTGTCTGCGGTAATTTACGATTTTGAGGCCCTTCTGGTGCAAATTTCGAAAGTCTTCAACACAAAAAATTATTCGTCTCGGAAAAATGAGTCTGATGGTTCAAGAATCAACTCAATCGAAGTTCGTTTGCTATTTCTATGACCAAAACTATAAACTTTAAGCGTTTGACAAAAATCGCGTAACTGACTTTTAATTCCACACATTTTCCAACGCGACAAATATTCATAATATATTATTCCAACCCATATAACATCGTTTGAACTCTTATTCTTCATTATTATCATGCTCCGAGACTATAACATCAGTCCGAGAATTTTCTAGAACAGTCCCGAAAATCTGGGATGTTTCATTCACCTCTCATTATAAAAATTTTGTCCTCGAAATTTCTTCATCCCGATAACTGCTAATTCAAACCTGGTCGAATGTGCGGAAACTATCTTACTCTAAACTCTATTGGTATCACTTCCCTATCCTAACAACCCATCTACGGCTTTAAACTGACTATACCGATATATTTCTCATCTCTGACTATACTGATCTTGTTCTTATCTCTAGCTACGCTGTTCTGGTCCTTATCTCGAGTCATCTGGCCTCACAAAGGGTCTATACTAATACTATCTAATTCTTTCTAATTGTAACAGGATGCTACCGGCAGGAGAATCCATCTCCATAAGCCTCTGAATCTGATGAAATTTCGGCATGATGTATGCAGAACATCATGCAACCTGGCCTATAGCCAGCATCCAAATACAACCTAATCATCAAATCTCATCATCACGGCCTCAGGTCTGAACTCAATGAACAAAAATGTAAATGCTTGGCCTCCGGCCATAGCTCAAAATAAAACTATGTTATTACAAAATTTTACATATGAGATAAAATACAAACACAAATACACGGGCCGTGAGGACCCACAACTTGACCCAGGATTCAAAGACTCTCTTAACTGTAATTGGGGCGATCCACTGTCTTCTAAGGCTTCACAGAATTCTACTGGCTTAGCATAACCGCTATTGACCTGCAAAACTAACAACTGAAGTGGTGTGAGTCATAAGACTCAGTAAGAAATCATGCAAATACTTATAAAGTTTGAATTAATTGGCTATTACTTATTCATTTCACAAACCTGTCAACTCATGTTTGCTGTTTACACTGTCAAACACCTATAATACATATATATAAATTTATTCCAATATCATCAACATTCACTACACTGAATTCTGTATATTCTCTATATTCGTTACTAATCTGGTTAAGTTATTTATTAAAATTTTCTCTCTTTCACTATCTTAAAATATCATCAAATCAGACAACTAAAGTATTATTTCTGTCAAACATTTAACCCACTATCAATATCCATGTATACATGCTCATGTTAACATTTCATCATGATCTCGTATTCTTACTATATATTATTTCTAAGTAAGCAAATAACTTATACATGCATCATTGATACATATTCATTCAAATAAGATCATGCTACTATGCACTCGTACTTTACAACGTAATACTTCTATATGAACATGCTCTACACAAAATTAACCATATGTGCATACTGATGCAGCCGTGTCACAAATACATATGTCAACTAAATACTTCTAAATAATAACTAAAATATATTATTTATATACCTAACTTGTAAACTATACTTTACTTATCATGCAATGCTTTCATAAAATACCTCTTAAAAGCTTTTCTGAAATGTTGTTTTCGGAAAACTCTTTCTGCACACTCTTTTTTGAAAGTTTTTTTCTTAAAACTCTTTGCTGAAAACTTACTTGAAAATTAGTTTCTACTTGAATATTTTGAATAACTCGCAACCCGATGTTTCTGAAAACTTTCTTTTCTAAAAGGTTTTTTCTGAAAACTGTAATTGAAAACTGAGATCTGAAAAACTGTTTGCAAATTATGTTTTTGTAATTTTGTACTGAAAGGCAGAAATCTGAAAATTGAAAATGTGAAAACTGAAAACTGCTATACGTCCAGGAAACCGACTCAACTGGACGTCTCTCTACACCCAGGAAAACGACTCAAATGGGTGTGCTCTATGCCCAGGAAAACGACTCAACTGGGCATCTCTGAAACTGGTCGTACCCTACGCCCAGGAAAATGACTCGACTGAACGTAGAGCCCCATATCCAGGAAAACGACTCAACTGGACATAACCACCACTAAAGTACAGGTACACGAACCTAAGCCGTCATTCTGACTCTCCACATGTGCACATGTCTCTGAATCCGTCAATTCCAACTGTATATCAAGTTACATACTGGGGTGAGGTTTTACCTCATGCCCCGAAAACCATATAATCATAATATGTATCTTAAAACTGTAAAAAATTTTCTGTAAAACCTTTTAAATTTCAAAACCTCTCTCATTTCATCATGTATGTATATGGATATGATCATGCACTACCTTAATTTAATGACATATGCATGTTCTTTTCTAATACTTCCTTTTACTCTAACCATGCTTAACTATATGCTTATTCCATACTATCACATATGTTCATGCATATGTTCATGCACGTGTTTATGCGTATGTACAATGTAATGAACTATGTATTCTATTCCTTATATACTTATATCTCGAATCGTCTCACATTCTATATGTTTATACTATTCTCAGTATATTTATACACATTCATACCATCATGCTTAGCTTACCTCTATACTCACCTTACTGATAGCTCATAAAACCATATAATGTATGATTTATATTCCAACACACAATCGATCTTTAAAAATGAAAGTATGACTTAAATTATATAAAAAGTTTACTTATTTATTCATTTCCATTACTCTTTAATCATTTAAAATCATACTAGAACATCTATCAAAACAATAGGTTTATTTGGGCATTTTCTAAAATTATTAGTTATACTTAATCAAATATATACAAACAATATATAGGTACTTACTTATTTCTCCATGTAACTTACTTACTCTCACTTATACGTGTATCCATTTGTATTCTTGTTTTTGTAACATTCTACATACACTGGACATATATAGTTACTTTCTTACAATTGTAATTCTTTAAACTTTAGTCCCATTCCCTAGGGTGTAGTTTCTACAACCTCCAAACCCAAGTCTCAAATATATATATTATTCATAAACACTTGCTCCATTATCATGTATACTCTTATACTTTGCCACTCTTATATTTTCAATCTAAAGCTTACTGATGTCTTTCTATTTATATACATATATATATACTCTTCTTGTTTTTATGTTTACACATATATCTGATGCTTCTATATACTTATACATAATAATATTTATGTCTAACATCAACATGACATTATTTATGTGCTCTATCTATACATATATGCTGGTTATACCTACATATGTATCTCTTTACTTCTATATGCTCATGCTTATCTTTTGCTTATTCTAATCTATATGTGTATATAAATACATATGCTTCTTACTTCTATATTCGTTGTTATATATACACACATAAAGGTTTCATGCATATAACTATATACAACTTTATTATTATACTAATCTTGAACAACGTTATATTTCTTAAGTATTCAAAGCATGAGTTACTTACCTAGTTTCGCAGACACTCCGAACCTGGACCCGATCTGTCAAAATAAGAGACAACTCATGGTCAAAACCGCTATTTGCGGAACTTTCAAATCATCTATAAAAACTTATGGACCTTTTCGGAATACACAAAACCTCTCTGATACTATGGTTCAAGCTTCATTACTCTAATATATGCTCATATACTGTTCTAAACTTAGCTAGACGGTTCAGATGCTCATTTTACGAGTTTGCGGTAAAACTTGCGGAAAAGTTTCCGCAAACGTTACGGAAGGGTCTCGAACCCTCCAAACCAATCCAGAATTACTCAATTACACTCGCAATACCATAATTATATTGTCTTCATGATTACGGTCATCTACGCTCAGTCGCGCGAGAAACTCGGTTTTATCGGAAACTCGCTAATTCTATCGGATCGATCTAATCTATTCCGTTTCTTCCTGGATTCTACCACATTAATCGTTTTAACATATTAAAACATATCCAATTCATTCCATGGTAATTCGCTAAACTAAGGAACTACCGGAAACATCCGAATATAAATCGATACACTTTGAAATAACAAATTCTAAACGGAGAGTCGTACCAAAATTCTGAAGCCATATTCGGACTCCCATCGGCCATACGAACGTGCTGGTGTGATCGGAATTTCGATCGGAGATACTATTCATTTTAGGTACTATTCACACGCCACTTCTCCTCCTTGCTTCGCGTGCTTCCGACTAGTGATCGGTGAAATCGACTCCGTATACTCGTAGTACTCGTCTTGGGCTTCGATTCGGTAGGTGGCTTGGGCAGTGAAATGAACCGACGAGTCAGATTTGTTTAACCCACGTCGCGCCCCTTTTTCCCTTCTTGCGCCGATTTCGGCGGTCCTGAGCGTCGGCGCCGGCCGCCGGCAGGTGCGTCGTGGTCGGACGCTTCGTAGGCTGGTGGTCCGCCGGCGAGACCAAATTTCCCTTTTCTCTCTCCTCACGCCTCTCTGTCTCGTTTCTTTCCTTTTTTTGTATTTACTGAATAATAATAATAAATAGTAATACAAAATATCTTATACCTATAAATTACCAAAATGCCCTCACTTGTAAGGGCAGTCTTGGAAATTATCAATTTTAAGGCCCTTCTGGCATGATTTTCGAAAAGTGTTCAACATGAAAGTTGTTCGTCTCGGAAAAAAGAGTTTGATGGTTCAAGAATCAACTCAATCGGAGTTCAGTATCTTATTCTATGACCAAAACTGTAAATTTTATGCGTTTTACGAAAATCGCGCAACCGACTTTTAATCCCAAGCGTTTTTCGGCGCGACGAAAATTCATAATCTATTATTCCAACCCATATAACATCACTTGAACTCTTATTATTCATTATCATCATGCTCCGAGACTATAACATCGGTCCAGGAATCCTCTAGAACAGTCCCGAAAATCTGGGATGTTACATTCACCCCTCATGGTAAAAATTTCGTCCTCAAAATTTCTCCATCCCTATAACTGCTGATTCGAACCTGGTCGATCGTACGGAAACTACCTTACTCTAAACTTCACTGATATAACTTCTCTGTCTCAACTATTAACTAATCACTATTTATAAGCTAGGATCCATAACGACTCATCTACTGCTTTAATCTGACTATACTGGTCTGTTTCTCGTTCTGACTATACTGATATGGTTCTTATCTCAAGTTCTCTGGCCTCACAAGGGCACTATACTGATTCTATCTCATTTCCATACGGAGATAGCTAATCTACGCACATCTATCGAGTCACCCGTGGACTCATATTCAAGCAAACAAAGCACTGATTAAAAGAATCAAATCATATCAAACAATCATAGAAAATACATATAAAGACCTATGTGGTCTTTACTAAACTGAAGACAATCTTCGACAGCTGGATCCCCACAGTTGCAGTCACTGACTACTAGACCATACTACTGAGTGACTCTTAAACCATGCTCTAATACTAACTTTGTAACATCCCATCTAGGCCAGGATGCTACCGGCAGGAGACAGGAAAACCCATCTCCATAAGCCTCTGAATCTGACGAAATTTCGGCATGATGTATGCAGAATAACATGCAACTTGGCCTATAGCCAGCATCCAAATACAACCTAATCATCAAATCTCATTATCACGGCCTCAGACCTGAACTCAATGAACAAAAATGTAAATGCTTGGCCTCCGGCCATAGCTCAAAATAAAACTATGCTATTACAAGACTTTTACATATGAGATACAATGCAAACACAAATACACGGGCCGTGAGGACCCACAACTTGACCCAGGATTCAAAGACTCTCTTGACTGCAATTGGGGCTATCCACTGTCTTCAAAGTCTTCACAGAATTCTACTGGCTTAGCATAACCGCTACTGACCTGCAAAACTAACATCTGAAGTGGTGTGAGTCATAAGACTCAGTAAGAAATCATGTAAATACTTATAAAGTTTGAATTAATTGGCTATTACTTATTCTTTCACAAACCTATCAACTCATGTTTGCTGTTTACACTGTCAAACACCTATAATACATAAATATAAATGTATTCCAATATCATCAACATGCACTACACTGAATTCTGTATATTCTCTATACTCGTTACTAGTCTGGTTCAGGTATTTATTAAAATTTTCTCTCTTTCACTATCTTGAAATATCATCAAATCAGACAACTAAAGTATTATTTCTGTCAAACATTTAACCCACTATCAATATCCATGTATACATGCTCATGTTAACATTTCATCATGATCTCGTATTCTTACTATATGTTCTTTCTAAGTAAGCAAATAACTTATACATGCATCATTGATACATATTCATTCAAATAATATCATGCTACTATGCACTCGTATTTTACAACGTAATACTTCTATATGAACATGCTCTACACAAAATTAACCATATGTGCATACTGATGCAGCCATGTCACAAATACTTATGTCAACTAAATACTTTTAAATAATAACTAAAATATATTATTTATATACCTAACTTGTAAACTATAATTTACTTATCATGCAATTCTTTCATAAAATACTTCTTAAAATCTTTTCAGAAATGTTGTTTTCGGAAAACTCATTCTGCACACTCTTTTCTGAAAGTTTCTTTCTGAAAACTCTTTGCTGAAAACTTTACTTGAAAATTAGTTTCTGCTTGAATATTTCGAATAACTCGCAACCCAATGTTTCTGAAAACTTTCTTTTCTAAAAGGTTTTTTCTGAAAACTATAACTAAAAATTGAGATCTGAAAAACTGTTTGCAAATTCTGTTTTTGTATTTTGTACTGAAATGCAGAAATCTGAAAACTGAAAATCTGAAAACTGAAAACTGCTATACGTCCAGGAAACCGACTCAACTGGACGTCTCTATACACCCAGGAAAATGACTCAACTGGGTGTGCTCTATGCCCAGGAAAATGACTCAACTGGGCATCCCTGAAACTGGTGGTACCCTACACCCAGGAAAACTACTCGACTGAACGTAGAGCCCCATGTCCAGGAAAATGACTCAAATGGACATAACCACCACTAGAGTACAGGTACACAAACCTAAGCCGTCATCCTGACTCTCCATATGTGCACATGTCTCTGAATCCGTCAATTCCAACTATATCTCAAGTTACATATTGGGGTGAGGTTTTACCTCATGCCCCGAAAACCATATAATCATAATATGTATCTTAAAACTGTAAAAAATTTCTCTAAAACCTTTTAAATTTCAAAACCTTTCTCGTTTCATCATGTATGTATATGGATATGATCATGCACTACCTTAATTTAATTACATATGCATGTTCTTTTCAATACTTCCTTTTACTCTAACCATACTTAACTATATGCTTATTACATACTATCACATTTGTTCATGCATATGTTCATGCAAGTGTTTATGCGTATGTACAAAGTAATGAACTATGTATTCTATTCTTATATGATTATATCTCGAATCGTCTCACATTCTATATGTTTATACTATTCTCAGTATATTTATACACATTCATACCATCATGCTTAGCTTACCTCTATACTCACCTTACTGATAGCTCACAAAACCATATAATGTATGATTTATATTCCAACACACAATCGATCATTAAAATGAAAGTATGACTTAAATTATATAAAAAGTTTACTTATTCATTCATTTCCATTACTCTTTAATCATTTAAAATCATACTAGAACATCTATCACAACAATAGGTTTATTTGGGTATTTTCTAAAATTATTAGTTATACTTAATCAAATACATACAAACAATATATAGGTACTTACTTATTTCTCCATGTAACTTACTTACTCTCACTTATACGTGTATCCATTTGTATTCTTGTTTTTGTAACATTCTACATACACTGGACATATAGTTACTTTCTTACAATTGTAATTCTTTAAACTTTAGTCCCATTCCCTAGGGTGTAGTTTCTACAACCCCCAAACCCAAGTCTCAAATATATATATTATTCATAAACACTTGCTCCCTTATCATGTATACTCTTATACTTTGCCACTTTTATATTTTCAATCTAAAGCTTACTGATGTCTTTCTATTTATATACATATATATATACTCTTCTTGTTTTATGTTTACACATATATCCGATGCTTCTATATACTTATACACAATAACATTTCTGTCTAACATCAACATGACATTATTTATGTGCTCTATCTATACATATATGCTGGTTATACCTACATATGTATCTATTTACTTCTATATGCTCATGCTTATCTTTTGGTTATTCTAATCTATATGTGTATATAAATACACTTGCTTCTTTCTTCTATATTCGTCTTTATATATATACACATATAGGTTTCATGCATATAACTATATACAACTTTATTATTTTACTAATCTCGAACAACGTTATATTTATTAAGTATTCAAAGCATGAGTTACTTACCTGGTTTTGTAGACACTCTGAACCTGGACCCGATCTATCAAAATAAGAGACAACTCATGGTCAGAACCCTATTTGCGGAACTTTCAACTCATCTATAAAAACTTCCGGACCTTTCCGGAATACACGAAACCTCTCTGATACTACGGTTCAAGCTTCATTACTCTAATATATGCTCATATACTGTTCTAAACTTAGCTAGACGATTCAGATTCTCATTTTACGAGTTTGCGGTAAAACTTGTGGAAAAGTTTCCGCAAACGCTACGGAAGGGTCTCGAACCTTCTGAACTAATCCAGAATTACTCAATTACAATGACAATACCATAATTATATCGTCTTCATGATTACGGTCATCTACGCTCAGTCGCGCGAGAAACTCCATTTTACCGGAAACTCGCTAATTCTATCGGATCGATCTAATCTATTATGTTTCTTCCTGGATTCTACCACATTAATCCTTTTAACATATTAAAACATATCCAATTCATTCCATGGTAATTCGCTAAACTAAGGAACTACCGGAAACATCCGAATATAAATCGATACACTTTGAAATAACAAATTCTAAACGGAGAGTCGTACTAAAATTCTGAGGCCATATTCGGACTCCCATCGGCCATACGAACGCACTGGTGCGATCGAAATTTCGATCGGAGCTACTATTCATTTCAAGTACAATTGATACGCCACTTCTCCTCCTCATTTCGCGTGCTTCCGGCCGCTGATCGGTGAAATGGACTCCGTATACTCGTAGTACTCGTCGAGGGCTTCGATTCGGTAGGTGGCTCAGGCCGTGAAATGAACTGATGAGTCAGATTAGTCAAACCCACGTCGCGCCTCTTTTTCCCTTCCTGCACCGATTCCAGCGGTCTTGAGCGTCGGTGCCGGCCACCCGCAGGTGCGCCTTGGCCGGACGCATCGTCAGCTTGTGGTCCACCTGTGAGATGCCGGCCAGAGGCCACCGGCGCGACCAAGTTTCCCTTTTCTCTCTCCTCACGCCTCTCTGTCTCGTTTCTTTCCTTTTTTTTGTATTTACTGAATAATAATAATAAATAGTAATACAAAAAATCTTATACCCATAAATTACCAAAATGCCCTCACTTGTAAGGGCATTCTCAGAAATTATCGATTTTGAGACCCTTTTGGCGTGATTTTCGAAAAGTGTTCAACATGAAAGTTGTTCGTCTTGGAAAAATGAGTTCGATGATTCAAGAATCAACTCGACCGGAGTTTGTTTGCTAATTATATGACTAAAAATGTAAACTTTATGCGTTTTACGAAAATCGTGCAACCGACTTTTAATCCCAAGCATTTTTCGAAGCGACGAAAATTCATAATCTATTATTCCAACCCATATAACATCATTTGAACTCTTATTCTTCATTATCATCATGCTTCGAGACTATAACATCGGTCCGGGAATCCTCAAGAACAGTCTCAAAAATCTGGGATGTTACACTAATTCTCCGATCTGAAAAGGTCGTAAAAGTACTTACTAAATTTAATCTCCTCCCATACGGAGATAGCTAATCTATGCACATCAATCGAGTCACCCATGGACTCAAATTCAAGAAAGCAAAGCACTATATAATAGAATCAAATCATATCAAACTATCATAAAAGATACATACAAAGACCTACGTGGTCTTTACCAAACCGAAGACAATCTCCGACAGCTAGATCCCCACAATTGCAGTCACTGACTTCTAGACCATGCTACTGACTCTAACTCTTAAACCATGCTTTGATACCATCATTGTAACATCCCACCTAGGCCAGGATGCTAACGGGAGAAGACAGGAAAACCCATCTCCATAAGCCTATGTTTCTGACGAAATTTCGACATGATGTATGCAGAACATCATGCAACCTAACCTATAGCCAGCATCCATATACAACATGAACAAAACATCTCGGCCTCGGGCCGGTATCTCAATGAACAAAATATAAACACTTAGCCTCCGGCCAGAACTCAAAAATAAAACTACGCCATAACAAATACATTACAAGTATAAATACAATAATAATGAGTCGTGAGGACCCATAACTCAACCCAGGACTCAAAACTCTCTTGACTGCAATTGGGGCGATCCACTGTCTTCAACAAAGTCCTACTGCTCAGTATGACTGCCACCGACCTGCAAAACTAATGAACTGTTGTGGTGTGAGTCATAAGACTCAGTAAGTAACCATGCTCATAACTTGAGCTTCAAACACACACCAAGTCTGAATTCCGTTTCTGTGTTAACCTGAGTTGTCTATATGACCATGCAAACATTTATAAAGTCTGAACTAGCTATATGACTTTTATCAATCTTACAAACATATTACTTGCTATTGATCTTTTATCTGAACACACACATACATACTTTAACTTTTGTTTACTACATCCATATTAATCCATCGAGTTCTACTTTACTAACTAATAGATCAAGATTCATTACACTTTTGCCGTGCTACTCTGATTCTTCTCTCTACCTTCATGTATACTCCGAACTAGTCTAGATTAAACAATTATAATAACTTTCTTTCTTTTACTATCTTGAAATATCATCAAATCGGTCATACTAAAATTCTTTTTCTGTTAAATATTTAATCCACTGTCACCATCCATGTATATATAAATATGTTACCGTATCATCATGTTCTAGCATCTTTACAATATGTTCTTTCTAAGTAAACATACAACTCACAATTATCATTAACATACATACCTTTAAATAAAATCATGCTATCATGCACTAGTATTTTACAAAATATTACTTCTATATAAACTTGCCAAGCACCAATATTAACCATATATATATCTTTCGATGCAATCATGTCATGCTTTTATGAACTATTACTTTAAAACCTTTTCCTGAAAAACTTACATGTGAATGTACTAATGCTATAATGCATTAGTACCAACTATATGTATCTCAGATGAATTACTAGAATATATAAGTCATATGTATGACTTGTAAACTATACAAAACTTTAACATACTATACTTTTAGAAAATGCTTTTTGAAATCTTTCTGAAAATTCTCAGTTGAAAACTTTACTTAAAAATTGGTTTCTGTTTTAAAATTATGAATCTCTTATAAAACTGCTATTTCTGGAAACTCCATTTTCTAAAAACTCTTTCTAAAAACAATATCTGTAAACTGAAATTTGTATATGTAAACTGAAACCTTTCTCTGATTTTTGTGTCTCTGAATTTCCTGAAAATCTATTATTTCAAAAGTTCCTTTTTCTGAAAAACTAATATCTGAGTGTCTTCTGAATAACTGACGCATGGGGACGTTACGTATCACCGTCCCCCCATACACTCTTGAGCCAGATATGCAAACTCATGATATTGGGGCGTTACGAATTGCCGTCCCCCAAAGCATGCCATACCTTCCCTGAAACTGGTGGTCTTGGGGCGTTACGTATCGCCGTCTCCCAAGCCACAAACTGGAGCAGGGGGTGCAGATCTATCACCGTCCCCCTAGCCCATCTGGAGGATCTGAGAGCGTCCCCTCAGTCCTCAACATGTGCACATGTCTCTGAATCAGTCAATTCCAAGGTATCCGTCAATTTCAACTAAATCTCAAGTTATATATTGGGGTGAGTTTTTACCACATGCCCCGAAAATCATGAAACTCATGCTTTAAAATCTCAAAACTGAAAGAAACATCTTTCTGAAATATATTGTGTTTTAAAACATCGGAAACTTTCTTTAAAACATTTTAATCTTTGAAAATATTCTCAACTTTTGATCAACTGTTGAAAATCTTAACACACGCGCGCACACACACACGCACACACACACACACACACACACACACACACATATATACGCATATGCATTTCTCATGCTTCTCTTTACCCTAGCCATGCTTCATTGCCGTGTCATACATGTACATGTACATATTCATACATACTCAAAATTTAATGGCATATGCATTCTATCCTTATATGCTTTTATTTTGAGTTAACTCGCATTGTACATGCCTTTTTCCATTTTCATCATACTTTGCGTATACCACACATGCTCAAGTTAACTTGTATTAGCTTTTCAACCATAATATCATATCAACTCAATTTTTACATTCAACTTATGCTCAAACACTCTCATACTAATCAAACATAAAGCCAATATTACAAAATTTCATAATTATGCATACACAAGTGCAGTCAAAGCTATTTTGCTATGTCAAACTTCATACAACTACCAACTCCGAAGTCTTATTTCTTAAACTTAATTAACCATGTCTCAAATATCAATATGTGCTCAAAGATCTCGTCTACATGTATTCATACCCACACATATTTTATGTTCATTTAAACACACATCAAGATACTAGTACACAAAACACATACTTACCATATACAAGCTTACCAATTTCTCCGTGCATGATTACCCACTTTTGTACTTATATGCTTACTTCCTTATGATTTTTCATCCTTTAAACTTTGATCCCATTCCATAGGGTGTAGTTTCTACAACCCCCAATCCCAAGTATCATTACATTATATTCATATGCTTTATCATTCTTTAACCTTAATCTTGGACTTTCTAGTATTTTACTTGCACATATATACTTCTCATTTTGTGGTTATACATATACTTATAGAATTGCTTTATTATCTAAATTCAAACATAACATGACACAAGTAATCATCACATGGATTACTTACTTGGCTAGGTGAACACTCGTAATCCTGGCCCGATCTGTCAAAACAAATAACAACACAATGTCAAAATGGCTATTTGCGGAACTTTCAACTCATCTATAAAAACTCCCGGACCTTTCCAGAATACACGAATCCTCTCTAATACTACGGTTCAAACTTCATTACTCTAATATGCCTTTCTATACTATTCTAAACTAACTAGACAGCTTATATTATCATTTTACACATTTACGGTAAATCTTGCGACAAAGTTTCCGCAAACGCTACAGAAGGGTCTTGAACCCTTCGAACTTATCCAGAATGACTTAAATACCCTCACAATAGCATATCTAAATCATCGTCATAATTACGGTCATCTATGCTCAGTCGTGCGAGAAACTCCATTTTACCGGAAACTTGCTAATTCTACCGAATCGATCAAATCTAATCCGTTCTCACTCGAATTCTACAACAAGCATCATTTTACATATTATATAACATCCAATTCATTTCATGTCAATTTGCTACACTACGGGACTACTCGAAGCTTCCGAATATATAACTGTAAACTTTAAAATAATGCATTTTAACGGAAGTCGTACCAATATTTGGAGGGCATATTCAGACTCCCAACGGCCATACAAACGCGCTGGTGTCGTCAGAATTCTGATCAAAGCTACTGTTCACTATGGGTCATTTTTCATCTGAATCTTCCTTCCTCGATTTGTGTGCCACAGAGCATGGATCGGAAAAACCGTCACCACCATCTCATAGTACTCGTCAAAGGCTTTGATTTGGTAGGTGGCTTGGGCCGTGAGATGAAGCGACGAGCCGGATCCATCAAACCCATCTCACGCCATTCATTCCATTCGCCGCCATTGTTGCCGGGGTTTTCACGGCCATCGGCAGCCACCATCGAGCTCGCCGTCACTGGGGGGTCGAGTCTGCACCGGTGCGCCGGCCTGAGGTGGCCGAAGTTGCTGCCGGCGATGACTTCTTCTCCAAGGGTGATGAGGGTGCGGATGGAGGAGGGAGATAAGGTTTGCCAATTTTGTGATTTTCCAAAACCTTGCGGCTTTATATAGTTTCCTGGAAAATATCAAAAAAGTCCCCATATATTTGCTGTTTAGCCCCTAACTTTGGGGTATCTGCGGTAATTTGGATTTTAAGGCCCTTCTGATGCAAATTTCGAAAAGTCTTCAACACGAAAATTATTCGTCTCGGAAAAATGAGTCTGATGGTTCAGGAATCAACTTGATCGAGTTCGTTTGCTATTTCTATGACCAAAACTGTAAACTTTATGTGTTTTACAAAATCAGCGCGTAACTGACTTTTGATCAGACGCGTTTTCCAACGCGATGAATATTCATAATATATTATTCCAACCCATATAACATCGTTTGAACTCTTATTCTTCATTATCATCATGCTCTGAGACTATAACATCAGTCCGGGAATCTTCTAGAATAGTCCCGAAAATCTGGGATGTTACAATCACCCCTCCTTAAAAAATTTCATCCTCGAAATTTCTTCATCCCTATAACTGCTGATTCAAACCTGGTCGAATGTGCGGAAATTATCTTACTCTAAACTCTACTGGTATAACTTCCCTTTCCTAACAACCCATCTACGGCTTTAAACTGACTATACCGGTATATTTCTCATCTCTGACTATACTGATCTGGTTCTTATCTCTAGCTATATTGTTCTGGTCCTTATCTCGAGTCCTCTGGCCTCACAAAGGCTCTATACTAATACTATCTAATTCTTTCTAATTCTCTGATCTGAAAAGGTCGTAAAATTACTTACTAAATTGAATCTCCTCCCATACGGAGATAGCTAATCTATGCACATCAATCGAGTCACCCATGGACTCAAATTCAAGCAAGCAAAACACTGTATAATAGAATCAAATCATATCAAACTATCATAGAAGATACATACAAAGACCTACGTGGTCTTTACCAAAACAAAGATAATCTCCAACAGCTAGATCCCCACAATTACAGTCACTGACTTCTAGACCATGCTACTGACTCTAACTCTTAAACCATGCTCTGATACCATCATTATAACATCTCGCCTAGGCCAGGATGCTACCGACAGAAGACAGGAAAACCCATCTCCATAAGACTCTGGGTTTGGAACCAGAACCAGTTGTAACCGGACCGAAAATCTGGGTTGGAACCAGAACCGGTTGTAACCGATCCGGTTCCGGTTCCAAAATTTATGGAACCGATTTTTAACCGATCTGTTTCCGGTTCCAGAATAAGCGGAACCGGAACCGGAACCGAATTTAGAACCAGATGCGATGGCCAATTGGATACCCGAATGTATAAATATTTTATTATACAATTATCACACTTAAGCATAACTACAAAGCAGTTATAATTAAAGGGAATTCGTTGAAACAACTGTCTCATGATTCCTGCTCATTGCCCTGGGGGCTGCCGTTTGTTTGGTAGTAAATATATGCATTTATCCTATCTGGGTAGGTGAAGATCTACACAGTTTGGTGGTGAAAAATTTCATGAGTGTGGCAACTTTTCTGGAAGGTTAAGTTGCTTAACTTCTTTTTATAAGTTTTAATACTTAGATAATGAAAATGATTGAATTAGTGAAATTGCATTTTCAAACTTCTTTTTCTTCCTGGCTTTGCTTTTTATGCATGACTAATTTCTTTGAACTTCTCTTTATATTGTGTTAACGGTTATCTTAGCTGTCTTTAATATGAGAGGATTCTTTCCAAAATTCTTACGTAGCAGGATTAGAAAAAAAATGAAATTTCCAATGACAGAGATCTATTATCTCATTAAATCTATTTTCTTCAGAAAGTTTCTTCCCATATTCCAGGAAAGGACAACCAACATGATCATCAAAAGCATGAGCAAGATCAATTAACTTTCTGTCTAGTCAGAAGCTCAAGAGAAAGATACCAAAGCTGTAAACATCAGACTTCTCATTGCAACTAGTTGCACTCAACTTGTATGGCCAAGAATATTATCTAATTACATTTTTAAAGTTTTTGGAACCGGATCGAAACTGGACCGGAACCGGATCGAAACTAGACCAGAACCGAATTGGAACCGAATAATAGGGTATCCTATTTAATTGGGTAGGTTCCAGTTCCACTTAGTTAGGAACCGATTTTTTCCGGGTAGGTTCCTGTTCCATGCAAAACCGGAACCGAAACCGATTTTGCTCACCCCTACATCCATATACAACATGAACAAAACATCTCGGCCTCAGGCCGGTATCTCAATGAACAAAATGTAAACACTTGGCCTCCGGCCAGAACTTAAAAATAAAACTACGCCATAAAAAATACATTACAAGTATAACCATAACTCAACCCAGGACTCAAAACTCTCTTGACTGCAATTGGGGCGATCCACTGTCTTCAAAGTCTTCAACAAAGTCCTGCTGCTCAGTATGACTGATACTGACCAGCAAAACTAACGAACTGTTGTGGTGTGAGTCATATGACTCAGTAAGTAACCATGCTCATAACTTGAGTGTCAAACACACCCCAAGTCTGAATTCCGTTTCTGTGTTAAGCTGAGTTATCTATATGACCAGGCAAACATTTATAAAGTCTGAACTAGCTATATGATTTTTATCCATCTTATAAACATATTACTTGCTATTGATCTTTTATCTGAACACACACATACATACTTTAACTTCTGTATACTACATCCATATTAATCCTCCATATTAATCCATCGAGTTCTACGTTACTAAAATAGATCAAGATTCATTACACTTTTGCTGTGCTAATCTGATTCTTCTCTCTACCTTCCTGTATACTCCGAACTAGTCTAGATTAAACAATTATAATACTTTCTTCTTTTACTATCTTGAAATATCATCAAATCGGTCATACTAAAATTCTTTTTCTGTTAAACATTTAATCCACTGTCACCATCCATGTATATATACAATGTTATCGTATCATCATATTCTAGCATCTTTACAATATGTTCTTTCTAAGTAAACATACAACTCACAAGTATCATTAACATACATACCTTTAAATAAAATCATGCTATCATGCACTAGTATTTTACAAAATGTTACTTCTATATAAACTTGCCAAGCACTAATATTAACCATAATATATATCTTTCGATGCAATCATGTCATGCTTTTATGAACTATTACTTTAAAACCTTTTCCTGAAAAACTTACATGTGAATGTACTAATGCTATAATGCATTAGTATCAACTATATGTATCTCAGATGAATTACTAGAATATACAATTCATATGCATGACTTGTAAACTATACAAAACTTTAACATATTATACTTTTAGAACATGCTTTTTGAAATCTTTCTGAAAATTCTCTGTTGAAAATTTTACATAAAAATTGGTTTCTATTTTAAAATTATGAATCTCTAATAAAACTGATATTTCTGGAAACTCTCTTTTCTAAAACTCTTTCTGAAAACTATATCTGTAAACCAAAATTTGTATCTGTAAACTGAAACCTTTCTCTGATTTCCGTGTCTCTGAAAACTGTTTCCTGAAAATCTGTTATTTCAAAACTCAATTTCTGAAAAACTAATATCTGAGTGTCTGCTGAAAAACTGACGCATAGGGGCGTTACGTATCACCGTCCCCCCATACGCCCTAGAGCCAGATATGCAATCCCATGACATTGGGGAGTTACGTATCGCCGTCCCCCAAAGCATGCCATACCTGCCCTGAAACTGGTGGTATTGGGGCGTTACATATCGCCATCCCCCAAGCCATAAACTGGAGCTGAGGGTGAGGATCTATGCTACCACCCAAGCTCAAATTGGGGACTAGGGGCGTTACGTATCGCCGTCCCCCTAGCCTATCTGGAGGATCTGAGAGCGTCCCCTCAGTCCTCAATATGTGCACATGTCTCTGAATTTGTCAATTTCAAGGTATCCGTTAATTCCAACTAAATCTCAAGTTACATACTGGGGTGAGTTTTTTACCTCATGCCCCGAAAATCATGAAACTCATGCTTTAAAATCTCAAAACTGAAATAAACAACTTTATGAAATATGTTGTGTTTTAAGACATCTGAAACTTTCTTTAAAACATTTTAATCTTTGAAAATGTTCTCAACTTTTGATCAACTGTTGAAAATCTTAACACACACACACACACACACACACACACACACACACACACACACACACACACACACACATATATATATATACGTATATATATGCATTTCTCATGCTTCTCTTTACCTAGCCATGCTTCCTTACCGTGTCATACATGTACATGTACATATTCATACATACTCAAAATTTAATGGCATATGCATTCTATCCTTACATGCTTTTATTTTGAGTTAACTCGCATTGTACATGCCTTTTTTCCGTTTTCATCATACTTTGCGTATATCACACATGCTCAAAATAACTTGTATTAGCTTTTCGGCCATAATATCATATCAACTCAATTTTTACATTCAACTTATGCTCAACACTCTCATACTAATCAAACATAAAGCCAATATTACAAAATTCCATAATTATGCATACACACGTGCAGTCAAAGCTATTTGCTATGTCAAACTTCATACAACTACCAACTTCGAAGTCTTATTTCTTAAACTTAATTAACCATGTCTCAAATATCAATATGTGTTCAAAGATCTCGTCTACATGTATTCATACGCACACATATTTTATGTTCATTTAAACACACATCAAGATACTAGTACACAAAACACATACTTACCATATACAAGCTTACCAATTTCTCCGTGCATGATTACCCACTTTTGTACTTATATGCTTACTTCCTTATGATTTTTCATCCTTTAAACTTTGATCCCATTCCCTAGGGTTTAGTTTCTACAACCCCCAATCTCAAGTATCATTACATTATATTCATATGCTTTATCATTCTTTAACCTTAATCTTGGACTTTATAGTATTTTACTTGCATATATATACTTCTCATTTTATGGTTATACATATACTTATAGAATTGCTTTATTATCTAAATTCAAACATAACATGACACAAGTAATCATCAATGAATTACTTACTTGGCTAGGCGAACACTCGTAATCCTGGTCCGAACTGTCAAAACAAATAACAACACAAGGTCAGAACGGCTATTTGTGGAACGTTCAACTCATCTATAAAAACTTCCGGACCTTTCCGGAATACACGAATCCTCTCTGATAATACGGTTCAAACTTCATTACTCTAATATGCCTTTCTATACTATTCTAAACTAACTAGATAACTTATATTATCATTTTACGCATTTACGGTAAATCTTGTGGAAAAGTTTCCGCAAACGCTACAGAATGGTCTCTAACCCTTCGAACTTATCCAGAATGACTTAACTACCCTCGCAATACCATATCTACATCATCGTCATAATTATGATAATCTATGCTCAGTCGCGCGAGAAACTCAGTTTTATCGGAAACTCGCTAATTCTACCGGATCGATCAAATCTAATCCGTTCTCACTCGAATTCTACAAGAAGCATCATTTTACATATTATATAACATCCAATTCATTTCATGTCAATTTTCTACACTACGGGACTACTGGAAGCATCCGAATATATAACTGTAAACTTTAAATTAACTTATTTTTAACGGAGAGTCGTACCAAAATTTGGAGGGCATATTCGGACTCCCAACGGCCATACAAATACGCTGGTGTCGTCGAAATTCTGATCGAACCTACTGTTCACTGTGGGTCATTATTCATCTGAATCTTCATTCCTCGATTTACGTGCCACCGAGCACGGATCGGAAAAATCATCACCACCATCTCGAGTACTCGTCGAAGGATTCAATTTGGTAGGTGGCTTGGGCTGTGAGATGAAGCGACAAGCCGGATCCGTCAAACCCAAATCACGCCATTCATTCCTTTCGCCGCCATTGTTGCCGGGGTTTTCGAAAAGTGTCAACTCGAAAGTTGTTCATCTTAGAAAAACAAGTCTGATGGTTCAAGAATCAACTAGATCAAAGTTCATTTGCTATTTCTATGACCAAAACTATAAATTTTACACGCATTTTACAAAAATCGCGTAATTGACTTTTGACCCACGCGATTTCCAACGCGACGAATATTCATAATATATTATTCCAACCTATATAACATCGCTTGAACTCTTATTCTTTATTATCATCATGCTCCGAGACTATAACATCAGCCCGGGAATCTTCTAGAACAGTCCCGGGAATCTTCTAGAACAGTCCCAAAAATTTGGGACATTACACCTTTATTCTCCGGTTTAGTCCCATGCGGGCTACAGACTTCGATATCTCTATAAAATCTAATAGTTAACGACTCATTACGCTTTGTGATTATATATTAACACTTCAAAGGACTACAGATTCTCTCGAACTTTATAAAATCATAGGTAATATTCTCTAGATCTATTCAAAACCTCATCTCTCGATTGATAGATTCTAAACATTTATCATCTTCAATTGTGGCCAACAATCAAGAAGCATTAAACTCAAAAGTATATAAATAAATTAATAAAACTTCATAACAAAATTGATAAACACAATACAAGGTTCAAGCATAGATTACATCATTCTCCAGAATTAAGAAGTTAATTCATGACAAAAGATAAAAACAATAATAAACAAGTCATGAATCTAATGGAAATCATTAGAGTTCTAAGAAGAAACAAGAAGATAAAACCCGAATTGAATCTCTTCCTCTCGAACATCACCGCCTTAATCTCATATTGTTGCTCTTCGATCCTCCTCCTTGGATCTCTAAAATATTTGTTTCTGTGTTTTTGTGCAGTGTATTAGCCTCCCCCTGAATTTTGACGAACTATTATATTATAGTGGGGGCTGGGAGTCTTTGGTATCATTAGGGATCTTAAAAACCCTAAAAAATAAATCCTGAAACTTGTAGGTTTTCTCCCTGATGGCTCTGCAGCTCAACTAATTGGCGCCACGGTGCTGAACACTCAACATTTTGGCCCGGGCTGATCTGTTGAAGAGGTGCCATGGTGCCTTGCTTTATTACATCAATTGGCGCCATGCTATCTTGGACAAGATGGCGCCAATGTGCCTTCATACAGGATCAATGGGCACCATGGCACCCTCTTGTCTGGAATTTGTATGTGTGTTAGGCGCCATGGCACTTGCATGTAACTGGAGCTTCGTCGGGTGCTTCCAAAAGTCCCCAAAACACGTGTAACTGTCCCCAGATCTATGTATTAATGCTCCTATAAATAAAACATAAAATAAACTATAATTGATATTAAATTATCTCGAAATATAACAAAATAATAAGCTAAAAATATCGCAATAAGTGGGTATAAACCAAACTTATCATGGACCACAACTATTAAAACCGTGACGCCTCAAGAATGAGGTCTAGCATACCGGGAATGGCACTCCGGGAATGTAGTATAGTTTGGAATGGGACCACAACTACCACATTAGCGACGCCTCGAGAATGATGTCTAGCATGTCGGGAATGGCGCTCCGAGAATGGAGCATCATTCGGGAATGGACCAGGGGTCGAAGCACCTCACCACCAGATCAACTCAGCTTAAGGCATCTCAGAACAACAGCAAGTCAGGTAGCAGCTGGCGAGCCAGGTAAGTAAAAATGCATGCATAACTTTGATAGGATTGTCATTGTCACACACTGCACAAGTCTCATAAAAGTGGGGGTGACTGTAGGCATTGCATTTTTGCATAAGGCCCGATGATGAGTCTCGTATGGAGGCACTACCCTAAAAGTTACGAAAGTCACGGGAAATAGACGTCGGAAGGGAAAATTCAAAAATAAGTACCTTGATAGATTTGATTCATTTGTTTAGCCTCGGGTTCGCTCGATGGACTTCTATTTTAAAATTTATCCTCGGCCCAAAACCCCTGCAACCCACACCAAGCCACACACCCAAGCCCCATCACACCAAGCCACAAGCCAAAGCCCACCAAGGAACCAACCTACACGCCCAAGACCCACAAAATCCCATCCAAAAAAATATCTAACACATTAAACACATGTCTAAATTAAAGAAATTAAATCAAATCTCCTTCCTAAATTAAACAAATCCATTTCCTAAACTAAATAAATCACCTTCCTAAATTGAACAAATCCTTTCAGTATAACAAACCAATCAAATATTCATCATGATTACACAATCTTCGTTTCCTACTCATACATGGACAACCCTAACCCACTCTTATAAAAAGAAACATAAACCAAACCTTAAGACCCCTAGTAGCTCATCCCCATGGCAACCACACACAAATAAACCCTAGGATTCATGGCACAAGGAGAAAAAATAGGATCCTCACGGCAACAACAAGCAAAAAACCTAGGCATTCTCTCTTCTTCTTGATCTCTCTTCACTGAAAACACAACCTAAAAACAGCCATCCATCACCGCATAAACAGCCCAAGAAACCACTCCCTACTGTTGGTTTCTATTGATGTCCTAAGATCATTTTAAGCCATGAAATAGAATGAATATAACAAGAAGTAAGGCGGAATCATACTTACAAAGATCAGCTTTGAATGTGATGCTCAACAAAATTTTCTCCTCCAAGAAAAATGAAGATTCGGCCAAGGGAAAGAAGTTCCAACCTCCAAGCTTTTCAAGATTCCAAGCTCTTGTGTTTGTTTCCCTAACACCTTTGTTTGATCTTTGAATGTGCTAGCAAAATGAAGAAAGAAAATCAAATCTTCTTCCTTCAATGGTGTTCACGGCAATGGCTATTTGTGGAGAGAGAGAGAGTTTTGTGTTTGCTTTGTTTTTCTTAAAAACAATAATGCTAAAATCCTTTACCAAAATATTTTGTATATCTTTCAAAAAGTCAACACATTTTGGCTCCAAAATTGCATTAAAAGCTCTCACCAACTTGTGTCATGAATAGTGATAATATGTCACTCACAAAAAGTGACTTTGACATCTATCACCCTTAAATGACAAGAGATGTGACTCGCGATGTGACTTGTGGGCCCCACTTTAATTCAAAATGCGAGTGGGCCCGCAAACACTTCCGGGCCCGATTTCGCTAATTTCGAATTAATGAACTTCCGTCACGACGTAATTAAATAATTATGCCTAGCGAAATTACTATTCACGTCGCTAACGAATTAATTCTAAATTAACTCGTTTGCCCGAATTAAAATCTAATTTTAATTCCGTGTCGAAATCCAATTTTGTTTAATATATCGAATATATTATTTTGTCAATTAATTCCAAATTAATCTTTCTCTCTCTTCAAATAGTACTTTATCCAAGATAAAGTTTCTTCGTAATTAATCCCAAATTAATTAAGTTCGAATCAAACTTCATCGGTGAATCTTCGGGAAGCGACCCAAGAGATCTCTGGATATATTGGCAGTAAATACGGTTGTTGGACTATCCGAACATGTACGTACCTCGTACTACATTTTTACCAATTTACAAGACAATGTTGGCTTCTAGCAAAGCGCCATGCCTACCCAGTTCTCCAGAAATATTCTTAATGGAATATACGATCTATAACAGGCGTAGTATACCGTAGTATTATGTATTGCGATCCAGTATCGGATGTCATGTGCAAGGCCTGGGGCTGGAATAGTGTCTGCCCCGTACGAAGCACATATCGGATTTCAAGCAACTAGTCTCTTTGAATCGGATAATCATGACCTTGCCATATTATCCCGATGGTTGCAACACTATAGAGAACCAGTTCTAAATCCCTGTGTGATCATCATCTCCATATGTCTGAAGTGATACTTCCGTCTTGACATCATATCCAATACACTACGATTCTCAATAAACCCAGCAGAGGCATACACAGAACCTGTTAAAGTCTTGGACGACCAAAACCAAAGTTTACCGATTGTCGCAAGTACTAGCGATGCAAGTCTCAGGTTAAGACCAAATACACCTACCCTAAAGCGGACTCCCATAGACACATATACATACACTACCAATGGGATTCTGCAGGGTCTATCCAGAGCGAAGCTATTTTCCATACCATCGGTAAAACACAACCTCATATCGCACTTGCATAAGTATCCAATACTTAAATCTATGAGACTATGCCGTTATGCCCTCACAACGCGCACAAGTGCAATACTATTCTATTCCGCATTATCGATGTCCAATCTCGATAATACTACGACTTGGGATGTTTAATGATTAAACCTTTATGGATTGATACTGTCTCATATCATCTCAATCCGGAACTAATCATAAGGACCTTTACAATTTATATATCAAAGTAAATAAATTACAAAACGGTAAAAGGCAATTTCATTACTACATAGTTAATTTTGTACAAAAACACAATGTCTTTTACAAACAGTGACGCTGTGGGTCATAACTGTCCAACAATCTCCCACTTGGCCTATAGCCAGTCACTCAAGCATCTAATACCTGAACTATGTATATATCGCTCAAATAGTGGCTGAGGAATAGCTTTCGTCAGCGGATCTGCCATGTTGTCATCTGATGCGACCTTCTCGACCTTCACATCGCCACGATGTATGATCTCACGTATCATATGGAAATGTCGAAGAACATGCTTGGATCGTTGATGAGACTGCGGTTCCTTAGCCTGCGCTATAGCCCCGTTATTGTCACAATAAAATGGAACGGGCTTAGCTGCTAACGGAACTACTCCTAATCCAATTAGAAATTTTCAGATCCAAATTGCCTCCTTTGCTGCTTCAGCTGCAGCAATGTACTCCGCTTCTATTGTTGAATCGGCAACAGTCTCTTGCTTGGAAGATTTACAGCTCACTGCTTCGTTATTCAAACAAAATATGTACCCAGATTGCGATTTACAGTCGTCTTTATCGGTTTGGAAACTTGCATCGATATACCCAATTACATGAAGTTCTCCATCTCCATAGATTAAGAAAACATCCTTAGTTCGTCTAAGATACTTAAGGATGTTCGTAATCGCCATCCAGTGACCTTCATCTAGATCGGCCTGATAGCGACTACATATGCTCAAAGCATAGGAGACATCAGGTCGCGTACATATCATGGCATACAAGATCGATCCGACTGCCGAGGCGAACGGTATCCGACTCATGTTGTCTCTCTCATCTTGAGTTTTAGGATACATGTCCTTAAATAGATAGACGCCATGTGACACTGGCAACAGTCCCCTCTTGGACTGATCCATGTTGAATCTCTTCAACACTTTGTCAATGTATGTACTCTGGGAGAGTCCAAGTAGCTTTCTAGATCTATCCCGGTAGATCTTTATTCCCAGAATAAATGCTGCTTCTCCCAGATCTTTCATGGAGAATTTCAAACCTACGTTAGCATGGGAATGTCATTTCCTATAAGCAATACATCGTCAACATAAAGGACAATAAATGTCAGTGCTCTCCCACTAAACTTCTTATATACACAAGGATCATCTTCGTTTTAAATGAAATCATATTCTTTTATGATCTCGTCAAAAAGTTGGTTCCATGACCGCGATGCTTACTTCAGTCCATAAATGGACCGATTTAATTTACAAACCTTGTTTGCAAGTCTAGGCACGATAAAACCGTCATGCTGTTGTATATAAACATCCTCCAAAAGGTTTCCGTTAAGGAAAGCGGTTTTAACGTCCATCTGCCATATCTCGTAATCGAAATATGCAGCAATAGCAAGCATTATCCGAATGGATTTAATCATGGCAATGAGTGAGAAAGTTTCGTCGTAATCGACACCATGTCGTTGATGATACCCCTTCGCTACAAGCCTAGCTTTGTACGTTTGTACATTGCCATCCATGTCGGTCTTCTTCTTGAAGACCCTTTTGTAACCAATAGGCTTTACGCCTTCTGGTGCTGGAATCCATTTCGGACTTCATGGCTTCTTGCCATAAAGCGGAATCGATATCCTCATACGTAGACGGTTCGTTATCCTCAATGAGATTAATATCTACATGAGGTGAGATCAGAAACCCATACCTCTCAGGTTGTTTCCTGACTCTTTCCGACCTATGCGGTCCTTGTGTAATAGAAGATTGTGGTACAGTCTCATCCCGGTGGACTGTTCTTGTTCCGTTGAGGATTCTATGCCAGGAACAGTATCACTCTGATTTTCATCGAGTTCTACTTTCCTCCCACTAACCACTGCATTTACGAATTCTTTCTTAAGGAAAACCGCATGTAGAGCAACAAATACTTTGTTCTCTCGTGGGTGATAGAAGTAATATCCTTTGGCTTCCCTAGGATATCCTACGAATAGACATTTATCCGATTTGGGCTCAAGTTTGGTACCTTCTAAACGTTTGATGTATGCCCAACATCCCCAAATCTTCAGGAATGAGAAACCCAATTTCTTTCCTGTCCATATCTCATACGGAGTTGTTGAACAGACTTTGACGGAACCTTATTCAAAATAAGAATTGCACTGTTTAATGCATATCCCCAGAAGGAAATAGGTAGCTCAGTGCGACTCATCATAGACCTAACCATGTCCAACAAGGTTCGGTTCCTCCGTTCGGAGACACCGTTTAATTACGATGTTCCAGGAGGAGTCCACTATGAAAGAATACCATATTCTTTCAGGTAATCAAGAAACTCATTGCTTAAGTATTCGCCACCACGGTCTGACCGTAATGTCTTTATACTCTTGCCAGTCTGTTTTTCAACTTCGTGTCGAAACTCTTTGAATTTCTCAAAAGTTTCTGACTTGTGTCTCATAAGATACACATAACCATAACGCGATGCATCATCCGTAAAGGTTACGAAGTATTCATATCCACCTCTAGCCTGGCTAGACATGGGCCCACAAACGTCACTATGAACGGGGGTTAACAGTTCGGTGGCGCGTTTACCTTTACCGCTAAAAGGTGATTTAGGTATTTTACCTAATAAGTAAGATTCGCAGACGTCATATGAATTTGGATCAAATCCGTCCAAGTACACACTCTTCGAAAGTATGGATATGCGAGTCTTGTTTATGTGTCCCAGACGACAGTGCCACATATAATTTTCATCTTTATTACTTATTTTAAGCCTTTTGTTTGTTATATTATATGTTTGAGATTGAGTTATATTCAAAATATAAAGACCATTATTTGCAACAGAAGTGCAAATTTCTACATCATTTTTATACACAAAACACCCAGTGTTCCTGAATACAAAAGTATACCCACATTGGGTTAACATAGATACAGAAATAATATTCCTCGTCAAACTAGGTACATAATAACAGTCATTAAGTTCAAGTACATGCCCCGAGGGCAGTTCTAAAACAAAAGTGCCAACAGCCAAAAAGACGACTGGTGTCCCATTTTCGACGTGCAGATCAATCTCTCCTGAGGCCAGTCTCCTACTAATCCGCAGATCCTGCACATCGGTACATATATGAGTACCAAAACCAGAATCAAAAATCCAATTTTTAAAGCTAGAAGTAGTCATGTTTATTTCAATAACAAACATACCTGAGGACGGTGCCTTGCCCGCCTTTATCTCCTTTTGGAGCTCCTTGTACTCGCGGAAGTCACGCTTCCAGTGACCCCGCTTGCTGCACTGGAGGCAAACATCCTGATATTTATCCTTAGGCTTCCCGGAAGCCTTTGACGTTTTGGCCTTGCTCTTTCTTTTATGCGTCTTCTTCTTCACACCTCCATTCGCCTTGGGCCCAGTCCTCGGTGTCTGAGATGTCGAAGCAAAGTTCGCATCGCGCTTGTTGCCCTTGAGAAGCTCCTTCTCAGCTTCTTTGAGAGTAGACAATAACTCTCCAAGAGTATCATCTGTGTTCATCAAGTTATAGTTTATGATGAATTGTCTCCAAGTATCAGGGAGAGACTGCAAGATCAAATCTATAGTAGTCTCAGCCTCGAGGACTATCCCCATCTAAGAAAGCTCATCTATGTCAGCAAACATCTGTGCCACATGGGACTCAACAGACATGCCTTCTGACATACTTGAACGGAAGAGCTTCCTTTGTAACTCATATCTCTGCGATCTTTTGTTAGATCGGTGAAGATCTTACAACCTCGCCAACATGTTATAGGGATCCAAGTCCATGTTCTGTCGATGGAAATGCTGAGTCATGGAAGCAAGCATAATAGACTGAGCAGTATCACAATCATCGCTATGAGTCTTCCAAAGCTCCAGCTCAAGTAACTGATCAGGTGTGGGCATAGGCCCAAGAGGTCTCTGTATCGTATATAGCAGCCTCTCGGCTCCAAGGACTATCCTTAGATTCATTTCCCAATCGGTAAAGTTCGTGCCCTTAAAGACATTTTCGCCCATGATAATGTCTCGGAAATTTCCCTTTCCTGTCATCTTGACTACGATAGTCCAACTATCTAGTCAACGATATTTGGGTACAGTCTAACTGTTACAAGAAAAATAACATTGTATTAGTCCAATTAATAAAATAATTTTGACGAAATAATTTGAAAGCGCTTAAAGCTAAGTATCTGAATGAAATTACAAATTCAATACTAGACTCCCACTATTTTTCGGCGAGCCTCTAATCCTCTGTCGAGTACTCGGAAAACCTAGTTTCATAGTGGGCTAGGATCCCGTTAAATAACACACAACCTTGACTTTGGCCAACAAGCTGTATGATATTTAACTAGGTAGATCTCGAAGATCAATTGGATCTTATCCAATTCCTAGATCCGGTAGGTGGACATCCAAGTCCGAAACATATATACAAGATATATGTCAATATATCCAATATATTTTCCTAACCTTTTCCTCTGAATCAACTAAGCCTTGGCTTTGGCACAACAAGCTTAATAATTCCAGTTAAGCGGGACCCATTGACATGGAAAGCTTCGTAATCAATGTCGATGGACAAGAAGTGATCTTGACTTTGGCCAACAAATCACGACTTGGATAAGACACCGATATGGAACAAAACTCTCATGATTCAAAGACATCCGCAATTGACAAAGGTCTTGACTTTGGCCAACAAACCAATGCCAACTTTGGATCTTGAGTAAGAATCACTCAACGGAAGGAAAAAACGCTTAATATGTTTTGAGGGTTTTTCGCGTAAATTGGCAACCAATTTATTATCTTTGTTAAGGTCTCATCATACACCCTTAAGCATGCTTCTAAAACATCATAAGGCGCGAAAAGTAAATTAATAACGATATGCAGATGGATATTTAAGCAGATTATTCCTAGAATAAATCACTCCATTTTCTCTCCCAGGCTAGCACTATTCTATTTCTACCCAATTACATAATACAATAAGAGAAACCTCATTAACATTTAGGGGAATTAGGTGAGAAGAGAATACAAAGAATCAATGAGAGAGAAGGCTGGACACGCAGGTCCAATTTATAAATTTCGAATTTACAACAATTTCTAAAATTGCCCTTTCCCTTCTAATATCCATCCGATATACGCTATTCATTCATCACATCCATGTATTCATTCAAGCATATTATTCAATCAAACTAATCAAATTAATTATCTTTGAATATTATTGATCATCCAATGTTCAAACAATGATTTGATTTGCGCGAGTCCAACTCGTTTGAGAATAAGTACTTAAAGTACGAATTCTTGAATTATATCGAACTACTTGTTAAATCTTATTTAATTCGTATTCAATACTAATTCAATTTAATTCCAAATTAAATAATACACTTTTAATGCTCTTTAAAGACTTAGATTCCAAATCTAATCCTAATGGGTCTCAAAGCCCATTTAACATCTAATGTAGTTTAATTAAGGTCAAATAGGCTTTCAATTGATTTCATAAGGCATGGGATTTGGTCAATGTGGGTCAAACCCAATTACCAAGCCCAATTAAGGATCACCCTCATTTGCTATAAAACCAATTTTAGCCCATAAGGCCCAATTAAACTTTTAAAGCCCATTTATTATATTTGGACTTAATGGAATGATTTAGGTCCAATTTGGATTCAATCCAATTTGCCTAAACCAACTTGGCCCAACCAAGCCCATTATGCCCAAATACAACAATATCAAGCCCAATTCAAAATCAAGCCCATTAATCAAATTTTAATATTCCAAATTTTAAAATTCAATTAACTAAAGTGTAAAGTCATGATTAATCTTTTAAATCAATATTTCCAAAACATTAATTTAATCATTAATCATACTTTTCATCATCAACACATGTCCAACATATTTGATTCAAAAAATCATCTCATTACATGCAAGGAAGCTCACAGCCAAGGTGGGGATTTTTGTCCGAATTCATTTTTCAATCCGATTGAATTTTTAATCGACATTCCCAATCGTTTCAAGTCATCCAATGATCATCAAAACAAAAAAAAACCATGACTTCCAAGGGTAATATGTATTCGGCCTAGCCACATTTTTGGGGAAAAATTCATCCAATTTTTTTTTCACAAAATTGATCACAAACAACTCAAAGTCATCCATCCACAAGCATGCTCGAACAAGTAATTTATTCAAAACATGCTCAAAATCAATTTACCCAAATTTTACCCTAATATATTTCACGCTTAAATAAGGCTCCATGATACCATTGTTGGTTTCTATTGATGTCCCAAGATCATTTTAAGCCATGAAATAGAATGAATATAACCAGAAGTATGACGAAATCATACTTACAAAGATCGGCTTTGAATGTGATGCTCAACAAAATTTTCTCCTCCAAGAAGCTTTGATGAAGATTCGGCCAAGGGAAAGAAGTTCCAAGCTCCAAGCTTTTCAAGATTCCAAGCTCTTGTGTTTGTTTCCCTAACACCTTTGTTTGATCCTTGTTCCTTCAATGGTGTTCACGGCAATGGCTATTTGTGGAGAGAGAGAGAGTTTTGTATTTGCTTTGTTTTTCTTAAAAATAATAATGCTAAAATCCTTTACTAAAATATTTTGTATATCTTTCAAAAAGTCAACACATGTTGGCTCCAAAATTGCATTAAAAGCTCTCACCAACTTGTGTCATGAATAGTGACAACATGTCACTCACAAAAAGTGACTTTGACATCTATCACCTTTAAATGACAAGTGATGTGACTCGCGATGTGACTTGTGGGCCACACTTTAATTCAAAATGCGAGTGGGCCCGCAAACACTTCCGGGCTCGGTTTCACTAATTCTGAATTAATGTTTCGTCGTGACGTAATTAAATAATTACGCCTAGCGAAATTACTATTCACGTCGCTAACGAATTAATTCTAAATTAACTCATTTGCCCGAATTAAAATCTAATTTTAATTCCGCGTCGAAATCCAATTTCGTTTAATATATCGAATATATTATTTTATCGATTAATTCCAAATTAATCTTTCTCTCTCTTCAAATAATACTTTATCCAAGATAAAGTTTCTCCGCAATTAATCCCAGATTAATTAAGTTCAAATCAAACGTCATCGGTGAATCTTCGGGAAGCGACCCAAGAGATCTTCAGATATGTTGGTAGTAAATACGGTTGTCAGACTATCCGAACACGTACGTACCTCGTACTACGTTTTTACCAATTTACAAGACAAAGTTGGCTTCTAGCAAAGCGCCATGCCTACCCAATTCTCCAAAAATATTTTTAATGGAATCTACGATCTATAACAGGTGTAGTATACCGTAGTATTGTGTATTGCGATGTGTCTGTCCCGTACGAAGCACATATCGAATTTCAAGCAACTGGTCTCTTTGAATCGGATAATCATGACCTTGTCATATTATCCCGATGGTTGCAACACTATAGAGAACCAGTTCTGAATCCCTGCGTGATCATCATCTCCATATATCTGAAGTGATACTTCCGTCTTGACATTACATCCAATACACTACGATTCTCAATAACCCAACAGAGGCGTACACAAAACCTGTTAAAGTCTTGGACGACCAAAACCAAAGTTTACCGATTGTCTCAAGTACTAGCGATGCAAGTCTTAGGTTAAGACCAAATACACCTACCCTGAAGCAGACTCCCATAGACACATATACATACTACCAATGGGATTCCGCGGGGTCTATCCAGAGCGAAGCTGTTTTCTGCACCATCGGTAAAACACAACCTCCTATCGCACTTGCATAAGTATCCAATACTTAAATATATGAGAACTATACCGTTATGCCCTCACAACGAGCACAAGTGCAATACTAGTCTATTCCGCATTATCGATGTCCAATCTCGATAATACTACGACTAGGGATGTTTAATGATTAAACCTTTATGGATTAATATTGTCTCATATCATCTCAATCCGGAACTAATCATAAGGACTTTTACCATTTATATATCAAAGTAAATAAATTACAAAACGGTAAAAGGCAATTTCATTACTACATAGTTAATTTTGTACAAAAACATAATATCTTTTACAAACAGTGACGTTGTGGGTCATAACTGTCCAACACCTACATCACCGAAAACACAACCCAAAATTAGTCCCCAAAACAGCCCTCCGTCACCATAAAAATAGCAGTCCAAATTACCATGAAACACAACCAAAATAGCCCCTGAAAAATCCCCTAAACCACAGAAAATATAACCCCCAAAATAGCAGCCCAAAATTGTAAAAATAGCAGCTCAAATTACCGTGAAACACAACCAAAACAGCCCCTGAAAAATCCCCCAAATAGCCGTAAAAAACTGCACCTTAAAACACCCAAAATTATCTTTAAAATAGTCCTTAAAACACCTCAAATTATCGCAAACTACAACACCAAACCAGCCCTTAAATCCACCGTAAATTACACCCTTAAACAGTCTAAAAATAGCAGAGAAAATAGAGAAAACAGTAGCTCAAAATAGAGAAAACAATAGCCCAAAACAGCGAAGCAACGAAGGAAAATATTGAACTAGCGAACCGGAAGAGTTGCGGAGCATTAACCATTTCGACGGCCACTTAACGCACTTCCAATAGGCGACTTAAAAGGTTAGACCTGAGGGAACCCTTTATTCACTTTCGTTCATCCTTTTTTAGTTAATTATTATTATTTCTTCGCATGCATCTTGTTGGTCCATGTATGTCATTGTTGTTGGATTAATGATTTTGTGCTATCTTTCGCGGTATATCGGATGAAACCCTGGACGTAAATTCCATAGCTGAATTCGAATGGACGGTAGTGCGGTCTGTACTTAGGAAACAACTCCACATACTACTTGAGAAACGACACATATTTCGTTTTATCTAATTTTGAGTCCGTCTATTGTTCATTATTCCACCATTTATTTTTCGCATGCTATTTATTTATGCAATGATAATGTAATACGCATGGGTAAATCACGTTGGATTAAACGCCCTTCGTTTGAGGGATGAAAAGCATAAGGGCTACCTTTACCACGATGTTTTTGCCACGCCGGACATAGTATGTTTGGTTGAACGTGAGATATGTTCAATCGGGCATTCGAGGTCCTATATAGATGTTGGCCTTGGTTGCATCTCTTTTCTTTCATTCTTGTTATTCATTTTTTTTTGCGTCGCATCACTTCACGTTTATTTTCATGCATGATCCCTCTTTAGTTATTTCTTTCACGTTAAGAATTTAATTATGCCTCTTCAATATTTATGATTATACAGTTATTATTTATTTATATTTTCACATTTATCTATTTAATATGTTCATGAGATTGCATGCTTGCCTTTATTTCGTTTACTCTTATGTATGCAAACTTAGATATAGGTTATTCTTGCATGTGTATGTTACGTCGACTTGGTTATATTATTGCATAAATCCATTCATTACAAGTGACATAAGTAAGGGACCGTTCCGAACCCAACAATTTGAGGTCTTCCCTTGCGAGGGGTGAGTGCGGCCTTAAATTATTTCCCAGCTCATGCTGGGTGGCGACTCCTTTATTCTCCGATTTAGTCCCCCACGGGCTACGCTGTACTCCCGACCGGGCCGCGAACCTGGAACAGCGTCGTCAATTTCTGTGTCCTACAATAACTAAGCCAGTTATTTGGGGTTGTGATGAAAACCAATACTACCGGTTTATAAGGGGTAAATTACAGTATGGGTAATATAAAGGTTTATTTATTGAGCCTTAATCCTAATGCTTTTTATTAACTGGCCATTAATAAAATTTAACTGGTAAACTTAAAATGAACTTGGAAAAGAGATTTTAGGTTAAAGATCTTAGACTCAATAGCCCACGATCTTCCTTGAGGATAGATAACCCTTTAATATATTTCCTTACATGATAGGAATATACCTGTCGGGCGAGGGTAGCCATAATTGGAACTTAATCTTAAAGAATTCAGATAATTTGGTTAACATAGGAATATGATTAATTGGGTTATACTGGGTATTTCTATTTGACCATCGGAATAACCTTTTACATAATTTAGTGTTCCAGGTTAATAAACCAATATATTACACAAACACAAAATAACCACTTCATCTTTTAAAGAGATATTGGAAGGATTCACAACCCTGGATAGTTTTATAGATTTGAATTTTCTTTAATCTACTTTCAAGCAATTTTATTTACTTATTTTAAGTTTTAAAATCACCACCCAATCAAACAACCAATTCATTAGATACTTGTAAATATTTAACTTCATAAATTGATAACATAAGGTTTTAAGTCCTCGTGGGATAGATACTTTTTATACTTACGTTATACGAGTGTGATTACGCCGGTCAATTATAATTTTTTTTAAAAAATTTTGATTCAAAAAATTGGTTAGTATTCGAGATAATTTTTTCGTTCTCGAAACATAATCAGGTTGTGATGGGATGAGACCTAGATGTACCAATTGTCATCTCTATTATTATTTTAATAGTAACAATATAAAATATAATGCCCCAAGTGGTGTTGTTTGATCATAAAAGACTTAGGATATGGTTATCAAGTCCTTGATTCAGATTCAATGGATGCACTTCTTGTAAGAGCTTTGGGTACTGGAGGTTTTACCTACTTCGCTTAAACTTGGTTCGAGTGGTTTGTCAAATGGATTTTTAAAAAAAGTATGAAATATAACACTGATCATTCATATAATACTTAATATGACACTACTCGGTAAATGTACTACAAAAATCTAAAAATATCGCTTAAGACCTTTAAAGATTTCCAATTGAGTCTTACGTATATGAAAAATTTTCAAATCTTAAAGAGTCATCGAAAAATATTTTTCCTCATTTTTATATTTGATAGATTAAAATATGGTATTTCGTTATTCATATAGTAATGATACCGGAGAATTACTTGTGCGATTAAGGGAAGTAAGAAAGACTTGGGTGTTGACAGTGGAGTCTAAGTTTCTAGTAGAAGTAAAATAATTTTTTTAATCCCAAAAGCTCTTTTCAAAATTTTTGAAGATGTTTGATTGCATTTTAAGTAGAACTTTTGAGGATTAAAAAAAGTTATTTTACCTATACTAGCGAAAGCCCAAAATTTGGACTTTTGGGAGTATAGGGAAAATATATTTTTTAGAAGGTTAAATTGCCTATAATTCATTTATTTAATTGAGCAACATTATTTCATTTCTTTCATAATACAACTTTTTTTAAAAAAAATTTATCCAATAAAATAATAGTAAAAGCTCTATTTGAAAAATTATATAAAATAGACCATAAGTCTATATCAGTCTCGGGGCCACGTAATATTAAAAGTAGCGATAATTGATGCTTGGGTTGGATTTCTCTTGTTAATAAATTAATCCTCATTCTAAAAAGAAAAAAAGGCTTTAAAAAACTAAATAACAACTCTGTAAACAATGGAGACATGTGTCTATGCTGCGCAAGGAGATTTACTTTAAAGAATATGTGTGAAAATCCCTATAGAAAGAAGCCAATTGGATACCTACAGAAAGTTCCATAAGCAACACCAAACTAGGGGTGGTCATAGCGAAGGAAGAAGGCGCGCGTCGAATGTCACCGCAAGCATGGGGAGCGACAGAGCCATGGTGGAAATTTCTCATGTTGGTCCCATTTCCGTAGGAAAGGAAACAGAAATCCCAAGGTCTAGAAACCCAGAAGGCGTACGTAGAGCTTCCCCCAAAGCCACCGGCACGCGAGTGCAGGAACTCCCGTCTTGCCATGCGCAATGTGGTGTTGTCTCTTTTTGAAGCATAACGCCCAATATCTTTAGCTTATGATGCTCGCTTCGCACCATCGCTTCGGGATTAACGCTTTAGTATTCTGTCAAACTGTAAAAGCAACTATTATCACTACAACAAAATTAACTTTTAGTAGCGAAAATTTTCGCCACTAAAAGCTCATATTTCACCACTGGTTCGTCACTGAAAGTTGGACATAGAGGTATTGGAGGTGAAATTTTTTTTCGCCACTAAAAATTACTTTTAGTGGCGAAATTTCTAATTTTTAGTGGCGAAATACATTTAACCACTAAAATATTAGCACCTTTAGTGGCAAAAAATTTGTACTTTCAGTGGCGAAATATTCGCCACTAAAGGTTCACTTTCAGTGGCAAAATTCATTTTGCCACTGAAAGTAATTATTTTTAGTGTCAAAATTAGGTAAATACTAAAAATGTACCTTGAATACTTATATTTTAAAAGCTGTTTATAGCATATGATATTTTGTATTGTAAAATGATACAAAACATAAATTTTAATACATTAATATATGTAAATAGAATATTTGTATTTACAAATATATATATATAATATATATATATATATATATATATATATATATATATACACACAAATAAATGATCAACTAATTACAATTCAAAAATAAAAAGTTGTTGGTTTCGTCTCACATATAAATTTACATTCTATATTTAAAGGATAAAAAAGTCCTCGCACATAAGGTGAAACAAAACCATTCATCGAATCTTTGGGATGCGACCCAAGAGATCTCTGGATATGTTGGCAGTAAATACAATTATCGGACTATCCAAATACGTGCGTACCCAATACCACATCTTTATCGATTTACAAGACATGGTTGGCTACTAGCAAAGCACTGTGCCTGCCCAATTCTCCAGAAATATTCTTCTACGGAATACATGATCTTTTTCGGGCATAGTATACGTAGTATTGCGTATTACGATCCAGTATCGGATGTCACATGCTAGGCCTGGGGATGGAGTTGTGTCTACCCCGTACGAAGCATATATCGGATCACTAGCAACTAGTCTCTGTATGATTGGTAAGTCATGACCTAGTCATACTTCCCCGATGGCTATAGGTCTTACAGTACCAGTTCTGTATCCCTGCGTGATCATCATCTCCATATGACTGAAGTGATACTTCCGTCTTGACATCACACCCAATACACTACGATTCTCAGTATACCCAAAAGAGGCGTACACGAAACCTGTTAAAGTCCCGGACGACCAAAACCAAAGTATATTAATTGTCATAAGTATTAGCGATGCAAGTCTCAGGTTAAGACCAAATACACCTACCCTTATTCGGATTCCTATAGACACATAGTCATACTACCAATGAGATTCCGAGGGGTCTATCCAGAGTGAAGTTGTTTCCATACCATCGGTAAACAGAACCTCCTATTACACTTGCATGAGTATCTAATACCCAAATATATAAGAACTATATCGTTACGCTTCCATAACACGCACAAATGTAACACTAGCCTATTTCGCGTTATCGATGTCCATTCTCGATAATACTATGACTAGGGATATTTAATGATTAAACATTTGTGGATTAATATTGTCTCATATCTTATTAATTCGGAACTAATCATAAGGACTTTTATCATTTATTTATCCAGGTAATCCAATTACAAATGATAAAAGAGCAATTTCCTTTGTCACATAGTTAATTTGTACAACAACACCATGTTCTGTATAAATAGTGATGATATGGGTCACAATTATCCAACAATCTCCCACTTGGCCTATAGCTAATCATTCAAGTGTCTAACACTTGAACTATGTACGGGTCGCTCAAATTTCTGCTGAGAAACAGCTTTCATCAGCGGATTTATAAGGTTATCATCTGATGCGATTTATTCGATCATCACATCGCCATGATGTATGATCAAATGAATCAGATGAATTAGTTGAAGTACATACTTAGATCATTGAGGAGACCGTGGTTCTTTAACCTGCGCTGTAGCCTAGCTCACTTGCTAATAGAACTACTCCTAATCCAATTAGGAATTTTATAGATCCAAAAATACTTTTTTTACTGCCTCTTTTATTGTTTATTCGGTAACGGTATCTTGCTTGGAAGATTTCCAGCTCACTGTTCCGTTATTCAAATTATACACGTACCCTTATTACGACTTATAGTCGTTTTTATTGGTTTGGAAACTTGCAGCGGTGAACCTAGTCATCTCAAGTTCTCCATTCCTCATATTTTCAGAAAGTATCCTTGGTTCATCTAAGATACTCAAGGATGTTCTAAATTTCAATCCAGTGACCATCACCTGGATTGGCCTTATAGAGTCTACATATGCTCAAAGAATATGAGACATCAGGTCAACTACATTTCAAAATGTACGAACACTGAGATATTGTCAGCAGCTTTCTAGATCTATCCCAGTAGATCTTTATTCGTAGAATAAAGCCTGCTTCTCTCAGATATTCCATTGATAATTTTAATAAAAGCCAAGCTTTCACCGATTATATTATGGGAATGTTATTGCTAAGAAACAATACATCATCATGTATAGGACAATGATTGCCAGTGCACTCCCACTAACCCTTTTATATACACAAGAATCATATCTGTTTTGAATTAAATCATATACCATTATGATTGCATCAAAATACTGGTTCCAAGAATGCAATGCTTGCTTCAATCCATAAGTGGATCGATTTCACTTGCAAACCTTGTTTGCATGTTTTGGCATGACAAAACCTTCAGGATATTGCATACAAACATCCTCCAAAAGGTTTCCGTTAAGGAAAGTGGTTTTGGCGTCCATCTGTCATATTTCACAAACGAAATATGCACTTATAGCAACCATTATCAAATGGATTTAATCATGGCAACAGACGAAAGAGTTTCGTCGTAGTCGACACTATGGCATTGACGATATTCTTTCTATACAAGTCTAGCTGTGTACATTTGTATGTTGCTATCCATGTATGTCTTCCTTGAGGACACATATAGTACCAATAGGCACAATGCCTTCTGGTACATCAACCAGTATCCAAACTTGGTTGAAATACATGGAATCCATTTCAGACTTCATGGCACTTTGCCATAAAAGGAGTCGATACCTTGTATCACTACCTCATACGTAGTCAGTTCGTCTTCCTCAATAAGATAGATATCTATATAAGGTGAGATCAGAAACCCATATCTCCCAGGTTATTTTCTGACTCTCTCCGACCTGCGCGGTTCTTGTGTATTCGAAAATTGTGGTACAGTTTCATCCTTGATGAACTATTTGTGTTCCGAAAAGTAGTTGGTGCCTGGAACAGTATTACCCCGATTTTCATCGAGTTTTACTTTCCTCCCACTTACCACTGCATATAAAAATTCCTCTTAGGAAAACTGCATGGAGAGAACAATTACATTGTTCTCTTGTGAGCTGTATAAGTACTATACTTTTGTTTCCCTAGGATAACCAATTATAAATAGGCACTTATCCGATTTGGGTTCTAGTTTGGTATCATCCAAATATTTGCCCAACATTCCCAAATCTTCAGGAATGAAAAACCCGGTTTCTTTCTTGTTCATATCTAATATGAAGTCTGTCTAACAGATTTTCATGGAACCTTATTCAAAATAAGTATTACAATGTTCAATGCATATCCAGTGAAGGAAATTGGTAGCTCAGAGCGACTCATATGTTTAAGTATTTTACACTATGGTCTAACCGTAATATTTTTAGTACTTAGCCGGTCTGTTTTCTTACTTCGTGTCGAAACACTTTGAATTACTCAAAAGTTTCTGACTTATGTTTCATAAGATACACATACCGTAAAGCGATGTCACATCTGTAAAGGTTACGAAGTATTCATATCCACCTCTAGCCTAGCTAGATATGGGCCCACTTATGTCACTATGAACGAGGGCAAACAGATCGGTGGCACTTGCACTTTTATCAAGTAAAAGGTGTTTTAGGCACTTTGCCTAATGAACTATATTCGTAGACATCATTTGAATTAGAATCAAAACCGTCAAAGTATCCACTCTTCGAAAGTGTGGATATACGAATCTTGTTAATGTGTCCTAGACAACAATGCCACAAATAAGTCTTTTTAAAATTATTCAATTTGAGCCTTTTGTTTGTCATGTTATATGTTTGAGATTCATTTATATTCAAAATATAAATGTTGTTATTCACATCTAATGTGTATATCTCGATATCATCTTTATAAACAAAAACAGCAAGTGTTTCAGAATATAAAGGTATACCCGCAACGGGTTAAACTAGATACAGAGATAATGTTCCTAGTCAAACTAGATACATTATAACAGTCTCCTAATTTAAGTACATGCCCAAAGGGCAGTTCCAAAACTTAGGTTCCTATGGCCAAAAGAGCGACTCTCGTTATGTTTTCGACTTGTAGGTCGATCTCATCTAAAGCCAGTTTCCTGCTTATCAGCAGATCCCGCACATCAGTACGTATATTAATGTATCACATCTAGTATCAAAAATCTAATTTTAAAACTAGTAGTGAACATGTTTATAACAAACATTCTTAAAATCGGAACCTTGTCCCGCCTTCACTTCCTTCATGTATGCCTTGTCCATAAGGTAGTCACACTTCTAGTGACCCCGTTTGCCACAGTTTAGGGAGACAATTTGGGATATGTCCTTTGACGCTAATCTTGATTGCTATAGTCCAACTATTCAATCAACGATTTCAGGTACAATTAAATGTAATGATTATTATAGTCTAACTATATAATCAACTACAACTGTTTGGTTACATTCAGATGTATTGATTACTATAATCCAATTATATAACCAACTACAAATGAAGTAGTTTGAATACATTCTAACTTTTTAATTAAAACAACAATTGAATATTAGTCCAACTAATATATTTAATAATTAATGACGAAAAAATAAAAATGAGCACATATTGGCAAGTATCTAAACGAAATTGCAAATTTAATACTTGCCTCCCACTATTTTTCGGAGAGCCTCTAACCCTCTGTGGAGTACTCGGGAAACCTAGTTTCCTAATGGGCTAGGATCCCGTTAAATAACACACAACCTTGACTTTGGCTAACAAGTTGTATGAAACTTAACTAGGTAGATCTCTAAGATCAATTGTATCTCATCCAATTCCTAGATCCAGTAGGTGGACCTCCAAATCCGAAACATATATCCCATATATGCTAATATATCCAATATATTCCCTAACTTTTTCCTCTGAATCAACTAAGTCTTGGCTTTGGCACAACAAGCTTAATGATTTCAGTTAAGTGGGAACCATTGACTTTGGAAAGCTTCGTAATCGATGTCGATGGACAAGAAATGATCTTGACTTTGGCCAACAAATCACAACTTGGACAAGGCATACGATATGGAATAAAGCCTTCATGATTCAAACAAATTCGTGATGGACAAAGGTCTTGACTTTGGCCAACAAACCAATGCCAATCTTGGATCTTAAGAGAGAATCACTCAATGGAAGGAAATCGCTTAATATTTATTGAGGGTTTTTATCGCGTGTAGGAAACCAATTTATTATATTTGATTAGGTCTCATCATACACCCTTAAGCATGCATTCTAAAATCATAATAAGGCGCGATAAAATTAATAATGATATGCGGATGGAAATATAATACAATTTGTTCCTAGAACAAATCTCTCCTTTTCCTTTCTCCCGCTAGCACTATTCTTACTTCTATCCAATTATATAATACTTCTAAAGAAACCTCATTTACATTAAGGGAAATTGGTGAGAAGAGAAATACAATGAGAAAATAGGTAATAGGCTTGACACGCACTACAAGAAAAAATAAATTTAGCGACGGAAAGTAGCGACAGAATAATCCGTTTCAAAAATTAGAAACGGAATAGCGACGAAATTGAAAAGGATTAAACCAACAGCTACGGAATTTAACGACGGGATAAAATTATGTAACTAATCATGGAGGGAATAAAATTGTGGGAACAACAGCGATGGAATTGCGATGGATTTTATAATCTGTCTCTATATATTGAAATAGAATTGCGACGGAATACAAATTCCGTCGCTAAATATATCGGCGGAATTAGTATTCCGTCTCTATATAGAGACGGAACGAAATTCCGTCGTTAACATAGCGACGGAATTAGTATTCCGTCCCTAATATTACGACGGAATAAGAATTTCGTTGCTAGAGATTGTGACGGAATACTAATTCAGTCGCTAATATTACGACGGAATACTATATTCTGTCGCTAAAATTACGATAGAATTTCATTTCCGTCTCTATTTTACGGCGAAAATAAAATTCCATCGCTAAGTTTTCTTAAATAAGCATTTCCTTTTTCCCTGTCACTCGTCACTCGTTTTCCCTCTCACTCAAAATCCCTAAATCTCTCAAATTCACCACTACCTCCGATTACATACTCCCACCAGCAAAGCCAATCTCAGAACCACCTCCACCAGCTGCTCATAAACCCGACGGAGCTTGAGCATCGTGACCGAATGGGCAGCGGCAATGGCAGTAAAGTCTGGAGACTCGTCCACCGCACCACATCACGCATCTTCGCCCTCAAGGTAATCTCCGATGGCCACGATGATTCCATTAGATATCATATCTGCCGTGAAATTGAAATCCTACGCGGCATGAAACCCTTAAATTTGGGTTGTCAGTTTAAAGTTTTGCTTGAAACAAATTTTATACACTGTTGAACGGAACTCAAAAGAGGTTTTGTTGCCTTTAGACTTTGGCTGCTGAGGTTCGGTAGCTGTGTGAAAGCCTCATATGGTTTCTTTCAGAAATTATTTCTAGCAGCTACAGACATCGAACCCTCCCCTTCACAAATTGAATTTGTCATTTATAATGACGATTTGAGAATTCTATGCCATTATAAGGATTTAGTTCTTGTATCTGTAACTTGCCCAAAATAATATTCTTTTGGCTGGTAGAAGAATTATGTTATAGAAGTTTCCAGGTTAATAGGTTCATCGGATGCATTTGAATCGACTCTACCTATTTTCTGCTAGTTACAATTAAATTAATCAGCTTGGGAGGTGTGAGGTTAGTTATGTAGCACAGCTTTGCTAGAGGGGAGCTCATGTGCACCAAGCAAAACAAAGAGAGGTCAAGCATTGAAAGATTTGAATATCAGGACAAACCAAGAATGTTGGATTGTAATATTAATCTACCAAATTTAAGAGATTTAATAAGAAATATAATTTATGCAACCCAGCAAGAGCCTTCTCAGCATTCTTTACCAAGGAAATTCTTATCAGATATTGATATAATTTGGAAAGCAGATTTTCTTGCAATATATATATATATATATATATATATATATATATATATATATATATATATATAATATATATATATATATATTATATATATATATATATTATATATATATATATATATATATATATCATTACCCTAAGAAAATTCTGGGGTCTATGATGTGTCTTTTTAATAATTGTTTGCTTGTTTTAATCTGGATTCTGCTTTCCAATGCAATCTATTAAGAGACTTAATGTTGAGTTTTTCAGATTCTGTTAAAATTGTCTAATGGCTCATAATACATTCTATGATTGTACTAGAGCAATATCATCTCTATCCACCAGAAATATCATATATGTAGTCTATGTGGCTGTAATTTTTGCTTACTCCTCTCAGCTTGTCATCCATGCATGTCATTGTCAGATTGTCTTGTTGAAAATCTTTGCCTTTTTATTTTCTGCTTAATTTCACTTGAGCATTTAGTGATCGATTTACCTTTTCCATGCAGGCAAGTGCCCGAGAAATGGGTGCTGATCCAAATATAACAAAGTACTCCATTAAAGTTCTACCGGTGAGTTCTAGAGCTTATTTTTTCCATTTCATTTATTAAGTTAGTATCTAATAGGTTCTATAACCTCTTAATATATTTTTTTTTCTATTTTGTACCCAAGTTTTGCCTTTACCCCACCATGTAAATCTTTTGAAGGACCACACATTTTATTTTATTTCCATATGTTTTATTTTTGTTTACACGAGTGTAATATTATTTCTTGTTCTGAATTCCCAATACATACATTGAGTTCATGTATTATAATAGGTTTGATTTTGTTGATAGATCTAGGTTTCAACCTGGATATCATAGTGATATGGTTCAAAAAGATTGTGATATATATGGTAGTTTTGCTTATATCTATTGTTGCAGTCATGTTGATTAGACTGTAACGGAAGTAGTTTCATTACTTATTCAATTGCACTACTTTCATGGAGGGATTCGATTACATTTTTTGGTTTACATTGTCGAGTGGTTTAGGGAGAGTGAATTGGTGTGCCGAATGTGCCGAGGGTTTATTTGTTCTATTATGTCTATTCTATTGTATGCCAAGAGTTGAGTTTAATTAACTCTGTCATAACTTTTTCCAATAAAGTCACCATTTATATTTTCATCAGTTGCCAGCATCACATACAACAGTAGTGAAAGATAAGATGAGATCAGATCGGCAGTGGATCAATGCTAGGTTAAAAGATGGGTATTGACGAATGAGTTTATTACGGGTATTGAGGAGTTTATCCAGTTAGCAAAAAGTCATCCTACATTTATGGACGGAATGAAAATTAAGTGTCCATGTAACCAACGTAGGTGTCAAAATCGAAGTTTCTATGACCCTGATATTGTGAGACTCCATCTTGCAAAATATCGATTTGTACCAAACTATTATATATGGTATAAACATGGGGAGACTGAACAACGAGATATCTTGGAATATGATATTAGTCAAAGTCCAGAAGTCGAGTATACCCAAGTGAACAACGCAATTCAAGAAATGGTATTGGATGCTGTAGGACCTACTTTCAATCAAAATGATAGTGAAGAGACTCCAAATACCGCGACACGAAAACTTTATGACATGCTTAGAGCCTCAGAGCATGAGATTTGGCATGGAAACCCATTCGGGCATTCGCAGTTATCAACGATGGCTAGACTCATTAATTTGAAGGCGGAACATCATTTTTCGGAAAGGTGTTACGACGATATTTGTCAATTTATTCATGAAATGATTCCAGAGGATAATGTAATGACTGATAACTTTTATATCACAAAGAAGTTATTTGAAGGCTTGGGTCTACCAATAGAAAAAATTTACTGTTGTAATAATGGTTGCATGATATATTGGAGTGATGATATTGACCTAACAAGTTGCAAGTTCTGTAACCACCCTTGGTGTAAGAAGCAGAGACGAGGATCATCAAAGCACAAAATAAATATTCCTTACAAGAAAATGTATTATTTTCCACTTACACCTCGTTTGCAGAGATTGTATGCTTCTACTTCCACTGCTAAGAACATGAGGTGGCATGCCGAGCATGAAACTGAAGAATGTGGTGTCATGAGGCATTGCTCAGACTCCCCAGCCTGGAAACATTTTAATAAGATGTATCCATCTTTTGTAGCTGAAACTCGAAATGTTAGGCTGGGTCTTTGCACTGATGGATTTCAACCATTTGGACAAACGGGGTAACAATACTCGTCATGGCTAGTGATAGTGACGTCATACAATTTGCCACCATGGATGTGCATGAAAGATGAATACATGTTTTTGTCTGTAATAGTGCCTGGGCCGAGAAACCCTAAAGAGAAGTTGGATGTGTTTTTGAAACCTTTGATTGCTGAGTTGAAAGAATTGTGGGAGGTTGGGGTAAACACATATGATATCTACAATAAACAAAATTTTCATATGCGAGCTTCACTGTTGTGGACCACAGTGATTTTCCTGCATATTCTATATTATCAGGGTGGAGTACTACAGGGAAGTTATCTTGTCCCTATTGCATGGATGATTCAGACGCATTTACTTTGACAAAAGGTGGAAAGACTTCATGGATTGACAACCATCGCAAGTTCTTACCGTCAGAGCATCCATTTCAAAGAAACAAGAGGTGGTTCATAAAAGGGCGTGCAGTACATAAAGTGGCACAACCTGTGAAGTCGGGTTTTGAGATCTTAGAGCAGATTGAAGGATATGGATTGAAAAAGGTTACAGAATCATAATAATGCTCGAATAGTTAGGAACTGCAGGTGTGGTTGGAGGAAACGAAGCATATTTTGGGATTTGCCTTATTAGAAAACATTACTAATTCGATATAATTTAGATGTCATGCACATTGAGAAGAATTTCTTTGATAATATTTTCAACACTGTCATGAATATGGAAGGGAAAATAAAAGATAATGCCAAGTCTAGAGAAGACTTGAAGGAGTTCTGTTCACGTCCGGAGTTGCATCGGATTGAAAAAAATGGAAAATTTGTGTATCCTGAATCTTGTTACATGTTGAATAAGGCTGCAAAAGAAGCATTATGTAAATGGTTGAAAGAACTCCGATTTCCTGATGGATATGCATCTAATATGGGAAGATGTATTGACATGAAAAAACTCAAGTTGTAAGGAATGAAAAGCCATGATTGTCATGTGTTTATGCAAAGGTTAATACCCATCCGTGAATTACTTCCAGCAAATGTGTGGCAGGCTTTGACAGAATTGAGTATTTTTTTCAAGGATCTTACTTGTACTGTCATTACTGAAAATGAAATGGAGCGGCTAGAGAAAGATATTTTTGTCATTATATGTAAGCTTGAGCATATATTCCCTCCAAGTTTCTTTGGCTCATATGGAACATCTTCCGATCCACTTGGCTTATGAAGCAAGGATAGCGGGTCCTGTACAATATAGATGGATGTATCCATTTGAGTGGTATCTTCGTCGATTGAAAAATAATATCACCAATAAAGCTAAAGTCGAAGGTTCAATATGTAATGCATATTTGGTTGAAGAGGCTTCATCATTTTGTGCGCATTACTTTCAGCCACATGTTTGCACCAGACATAGGAAAGTTCCACGGAACGATGATACTTGTGGGGGTGAAGGGGAAGAACATGAAGGGATGATCTCAATTTTTAGAAATTCGGGAAGATCATATGGCAAAGAGAGATCTAGATTCTTTATATATGATAAAGAATATCATACAGATCGTACATATATTTTGCTGAATTGCGAGGAAATTAAACCTTATATTGAGTAAGATTGGTTAATTTAATGAATTTTTATAAATTTATAGCGCATTAATTTCATAATAAGTATCTTATTAAAGATAACATATTTTGGTTGTTAGTATATACATTGCGCAGTTGAGCAAATTGATGTAGATATGTCTGAAGCAGTGGTTGATTCCAAACTTGACAAAGAATTCGCATTGTGGTTCGAAACATATGTAAGTAAAAAATTATAAATTGGTGTATTTTAAGTACTTTTTAAACAAAAATTTATGGAAACATGTTACTATAACTTCTGACTTGTGTAGGAACGTAATCCATCCTCCAACATCTCTAACAAATTCATAAAGGACTTAGCAAAATGGCCGTTGTAAAAAGTGAAAACATTCCATGTATATTACGTGAATGGGTACAAGTTTCACACGGAACAACACGGTTCAGATAGAGAAACAATGAATAGCGATGTCTGCATTAAGGGATCTAACAACAGTGCAACTGAGGCAGATTATTACGACATGTTAATGGAAGTTGTTCAGTTAGAGTTTCCTGCATTACCGATTAAAAGAACGGTATTATTCAAGTACAAATGGTTTGATCTGACTGAGAGTGTTGGTACATGAATTCACGAGCAATACAAGCTTGTAGATGTGCATCATAAAAGGAGTTATCGAAAATATGAGCTGTTTATTATAGCAGGGCAAGTGTATTACACCACTTATCCAACCGTACGGAAAAATCCAAGCGATTGGTGGTCTGTGTCTAAATTAAAAGCTCGTGCTATTGTTGAAGTTTCAAAATAATCTTTCACAACCTCGATGTCATGTGAAGTTGCGTTTCAAGAGGATGTTGTAGACATGCATGCAATAGAAATTGTGGCAGAGGCTGAACCTCAAAGGTTAATTAGTGAAGACGAAAACTATATCGATATTGAGGATATGGATATTGAGGAAGACGATGAGCCAGAAATAGAAATAGAATCAGATGAAGAATTGGAGGAAAACGATGAAGATGAATAATTTGATGATTCTGACAACGAGTAGTTTATTAAATTAATAATAAGCGACAATATGTTTTTTGGATTCCTCCTAATATATTTTATTAGCATTTTTGTTCGTTGGCATTGACTGGTATAAAATATAACCTCTCTAAGCGACAATTTGATGATTTTGAAATATGCAGCAGCAGGCTGCTGCATATTGCAGCAGCAGCAGAGCTTGGAAAAAAATAAAAATAAAAATAAAAAAGGGGAAAATGCTTGGAAATCTCCCAAATTAAAGTTGAAAAATAATAATAATAAAGGAGAAATACTTTAAAATTCATTTTAAGAAAAATCACGGAAGTTGGTTCGGAAACCCGATTATTAAAAGCATATATATGAAAAGAGAGGGCATTGACGAAGACTCAAATGTAAAAGTGAAAGTATTAATAGAGAGTGAGTGATAAGTGGTGGAATAAGAGCATAAAGGGAATCGGCACGTTTAAGTTTCCTATTTCTCGTACTTTCAATGACTTTAAGGATACAAAGTAGAGAGAGACTGTTTTCTCCTTCTCAAACAAGTTTAAGTTTCTTCTTTAAATAATCAGTCTCAGTCTCCCACTTCGCACTGGCACTCATTTAACTTGTTCACTCATTTTGATTAATTAATTAATTAATTACCACATTCCTTCTTGTGTTGTGTCGTATCGTGTCGTGTCGTGTCTTTAGAATTTCAGAAAAAAAAAAAAAAAAGAAGAATGCTTGAAAAATATGAGGAATACTGTGAAGATTATGAAAATGGTATTTATTCTCTTTTTAGTTGGAAAATGGACTTTTGGTACATGATTAAATATGTATATTGATTATAGATATGGTACGGGGAGGATAGCCAGCTGGCCGAGGACGAGGAGTTGAGCGGTCAAGCTCCCTACCAGAGGACGATAGACCATCTACTGTCATAACTACCCCTATTTCTACTACTCAGACATCAACATGATCGACTTCAGCTGGATCATCTCAAGCAGCACAAATTTTACTGAGTTGTACCAAACTTATGATTACACCTGCTACTCATGATCAGTATGATTTAATAAAGTTTATATTATTATTATTATTGTAATTGTTGTTGTTGTTGTTTTCGTTGTTTGTATTATTAATATTATTATAATTATTAAAAAAATCTAAATATTTATTTACTATTTTATACGCAGGTTCATACCTTCGGCCTCTCGCAGGATAGGAGAAATATTTAAGGAGAAATTTGCAGAGGAGGGCATGCAGTGGACTAAAGTGCCTAAAGAAATAAAATAGTACTATTGTGATGAATTTCAGGTATATTATTATTATATGTAATGTATTATTTATCATTGTTGATTACAAATTATTTATTCAAATTCTTTTTACTTTTTACAGAAATATTATCAGTGGGATTCTGCGCATGCGGTCGCTGTTAGGACTACATGGAATAATGTGTGTCAGAGTCAGTATAACGATAAACTCTGTAAATGGCGCTATAAATATAAAGAATGAGGGAAGCCACTCTGCGTTCCAGATAATATTTGGAACAAATGGCATGAGTATTGAAGTAGTACAGTGTTTAAATTAAAATCTCAGCAAGCATCAAAAAATAGAAACACTGAGAATGGTAGAGAAGGATCGGGTGTTTCTAAACACACCGGTGGCTCGAGGTCTACCATTCAACATTCTATTGATATGGTTAGATTTTTTATACATGCGAATATTTTTTAATACTTTTATTATAAAAATTTAATATTTTTTTATTTTTTAAATAGGAATCTCAGTTAGAAAATGCACCCACAGGCTATGAGGTCTTTAAGCATATGCACACAAAGAAGGATGGTACTTTTATTGACAAGAGATCAAGCGACATTAATGTAAATTTTTGTTTATAAATATATATTTTTAATTTATTCTTTTCAAAATCATTTTTGCTTTCTTATGTATATTTATTATTAATGGTAGGCTGCTGTGGAGCAAATGGCAGCGATTGCCTCTCAGTTATCAGAGGAGTTGTTAGATTATTATGGCCCATAGCGTCAATGTTTATAAAAGACATTGTGTTTTTGTATAAAATTAACTATGTAGTAATGAAATTACCTTTTACCGTTTCGTAATTTATTTACTTTGATATATGAATAGTAAAAGTCCATATGATTAGTTCTGGATTGAGATGGTATGAGACAGTATCAATCCATAAAGGTTTAATCATTAAATATCCCTAGTCGTAGTATTATCGAGACTGGTCATCGATAATACGGAATAGACTAGTATTGCACTTGTGCGCGTTATGAGGGCATAACGGCATAGTTCTTATATGTTTAAGTATAGGATACTTATGCAAGTATCCTATACGAATACAAAGGAAGGAGAAATGAAGGTTTTTGCTTGGAGCTTTCATCACATCCGTTCATTGTAAGTGTGTTTCCGCCACTCTTTCAATTTATTCATTCTTATTTCATGCTTTGTGATGATCTTGGGACTATATTAGAAACCAACAATGGTATCAGCGCCAGTTTAAAGCATGAAATATATTAGGGTAAAATTTGGGGAAAATCCATGTGAGCATGATTTGAGCAAATTGATTGGTTTAGTATGCTTGTATGTTGATATAATGAGATGTGATTGGATTAATTTCAACAAATAATGATTGGATCAAAATTCGGACTTCCCTTTGGACAGTTATGACCCATAGCGTCACTGTTTGTAAAAGGCATTGTGTTTTTGTACAAAATTAACTATGTATTAATGAAATTGCCTTTTACCGTTTTGTAAATTTATTTACTTTAATCTAAATGGTAGAAGTCCATATGATTAGTACCGGATTGAGATGATATGAGACAGTATCAATCCATAAAGGTTTAATCTTAAATATCCCTAGTCGTAGTATTATCGAGATTGGACATCGATAATGCGAAATAGACTAGTATTGCACTTGTGCACGTTGTGAGGGCATAACAGCATAGTTCTCATATATTTAAGTATTGGATACTTATACAAGTGTGATAGGAGGTCGTGTTTTACCGATGGTACGGAAAACAGTTTCGCTTTGGATAGACCCCGCGGAATCCCATTGGTAGTATGTATATGTGTCTATGGGAGTTCGCTTCAGGGTAGGTGTATTTGGTCTTAACCTGAGACTGCATCGCTAGTACTTGTGACAATCGATAAACTTTGGTTTTGGTCGTCCAGGGCTTTAACAGGTTCTGTGTACGCCTCTTCTGGATTTATTGAGAATCGTAGTATATTGGATGTGATGTCAAGACGGAAGTATCACTTCATACATATGGAGATGATGATCACGCAGGGATTCAGAACTAGTTCTCTATAGTGTTACAACCATCGGGATAATATGACCAGGTCATGATTATCTGATTCAAAGAGACTAGTTGCATGATATCCGATATGTGCTTCGTACGGGGCAGACACTATTCCAGCCCCAGGCTTTGCATGTGACATCAGATACTGGATCACTATACACGATACTACGGTATACTACGCCTGATATAGATCTTATATTCCAGTAATAATATTTCTGGAGAATTGGGTAGGCATGGCGCTTTGCTAGAAGCCAACCTTGTCTCGTAAATCGGTAAAATATAGTACGAGGTACGTACGTGTTCGGATAGTCCGATGACCGTATTTACTGCCAATATATCTGGAGATCTCTTGGGTCACTTCCCGAGAATTCACCGATGATGTTTGATTCAAACTTAATCTGGGATTAAAACAGAGAAACTTTGTGTACGATAAAGTACTATTAGAGGAGAGAAAAAGATTAATTTGGAATTAATCGATAAAATAATATATTCGATATATTAATGAAATTGGATTTCGATTCGGAATTAAAATTAGATTTTAATTCGGGCACTCGAATTAATTTAGAATTAATTCTCGAGCGATGTGAATATTAAATTGGATTTGTTTACGAGGCATCGAAAAAATCGTTAATTTAGAATTATCGAAACCGGGCCTGGAATGTGTTTGCGAAGTGCACCGATTTTGAATCACGTGCGACCGCAAGTCACATCGTAAATCACATCGCGAGTCATATCACATGTCATTGATGTGTGATGGAAGTCAAATCACTTTATGAAAGTGACTTTGACTTTTGGACTTTTGACCTTTTGACTTTTGGAGGGAAAATTTGGGGGGGGGGGGGAGGGTTTTAACTTTTTGAAAGGTTAAAAGCTTTTCTTTTTCACACTTTTTCACTAGGTTTTGTATTAGATACAACAAAAAACACTCTCTCTCCCTTATGCACCCTCTTGACCGAAACTTAAGAGAAAATACCTAGGGTTTTTTCTTTTGATTTTTCAAAGGCCATTTTTGCTAGCACACTTTAGTGGATCAAACAAAGGTGATATGGAATAGATTCGAGAGCTTGGATCTCATTCTTGGAGCTTGGAGCTTGGAGATTTTCTTCAACAAAACAACCCTCTTGGCCGAATACAAAGGACGGAAAAAGGAAGGTTTTTGCTTGGAGTTTTCATCACATCCGTTCATTGTAAGTGTGTTTCCGCCACTCTTTCAATTTATTCATTCTTATTTCATGCTTTGTGATGATCTTGGGACTATATTAGAAACCAAAAATTGTATCTAGAGCCTTGTTAAAGCATGAAATATATTAGGGTAAAATTTAGGGAAAATCCATGTGAGCATGATTTGAGCAAATTGATTGTTTAGTATGCTTGTGTTGATATAATGAGATGTGATTGGATCAATTTCAACAAATAATGATTGGATCAAAATTTTGACTTCCCTTTGGCTTGGCCGAAAGTTGATGATACCCTAGGCTCTTGGTATTTTTTGTTTTAATGATCATTGGATGAGTTGAAACGGTTGGATAAGTCGATTTATATTTTGATCGGATTGAACAACGAAACCGGACTAAAAATCCCACCTTGGCCGAGAGCATATAGGCATGTATGGACTTGATTTTTCATGAAATAATGTTGGACATTAGTTTATGTTATAAGCATGATTAAATGATAAATTAATATTTTTGAAAGATTGATTTAAAAGGGTTTAATCATGTATTTACACTTATGTTAATTGGATTTTAAAATTTGGAATGTTAAAATTTGATTAATGGGCTTAATTTAGAATTGGGCTTAAATTTGTTATATTGGGCATAATGGGCTTGGTTGGGCCAAGTTGGTTTAGACCAAATTGGATTGGATCCAAATTGGGCCTAAATCATTCCATTAAGTCCAAATGTAACCAAATGGGCTTTAAAGGTTTAATTGGGCCTTATGGGCTTGATATTGGTTTCTTGGCAAATAAGGGTGATTCCTTACTTGGGCTTGGTAATTGACTTTGACCTACATTGACCAAGGACCATGCCTTATGAAATCAATTGAAAGCCCATTGGACTTTAATTAAACTTACATTGGATTTTAGTTGGGCTTTGAGACCCAATAAGATTAGATTTGTAATCTAAGTCATTAAAGCACATTAAAAAGTGTAAATATTTAATTTGGAATTAAATAAAAGAATTAGTATTGAATACGACTTAAATTTGATTTAATGAGTAGTTCGATATAATTCAAGAATTCGTACTTTGAGTACTTATTCTCAAACGAGTTGGACTCGCGCAAAAAATCAAATCATTGTTTGAACATTGGATGGTCACTTAATAAAGACTAATTAATTGGATTAGATTGGTTGTAAAGCATGCCTTGAATGAATATATGTGATGTGATGAATGAATAGTGTATATCATATGGATATTAGAAGGGAAAAGGGCAATTTTAGAAATTGTTGTAAATTTATAATTTATAAATGGACCTGCGTGTCCAGCCTTCTCTCTTATTGATTCTCTGTATTCTCTTCTCACCTAATTCCCATCAATGTTAATGAGGTTTCTATTATTGTAATATAATTGGGTAGAAGTAGAATAGTGCTAGCCGGGGAGTGGAAAGAGAGTGATTTGTTATAGGAACAATATGTTTATATATCCATCCGCATATCGCTATTATTTACTTTCCGCGCCTTATAATGTTTTAGAAGCATGCTTAAGGGTGTATGATGAGACCTTAACAAAGATAATAAATTGGTTGCCAATTACGCAAAAGAACCCTCAATATAATATTAAGCGTTTTTCCTTCCGTTGAGTGATTCTTACTCAAGATCCAAAATTGGCATTGGCTTGTTGGCCAAAGTCAAGGCCTTTGTCAATTGCGGATGTGTTTGAATCATGAAGGTTTTGTTACATATCGGTGTCTTGTCCAAGTTGTGATTTGTTGGCCAAAGTCAAGATCACTTCTTGTCCATCGACATTGATTACGAAACTTTCCATGTCAACGGGTCCCGCTTAACTGGAATCATTAAGCTTGTTGTGCCAAAGCCAAGGCTTAGTTGATTCAGAGGAAAAAGGTTAGGAAAATATGTTTGACATATTGGCATATATAAAGTATATGTGTTTTGGACTTGGATGTCCACCTACCGGATCTAGGAGTTGGATTAGATCCAATTGAAATTCGAGATCTACCTAGTTAAATATCATACAGCTTGTTGGCCAAAGTCAAGGTTGTGTGTTATTTAACAGGATCCTAGCCCACTAGGAAACTAGGTTTCCTGAGTACTCAACAGAGGGTTAGAGACTCGCCGAAAAATAGTGGGAGGCTAGTATTGAATTTGCAATTTCATTCAGATACTTAGCTTTACACGCTTTCAAATAATTTCGTCAAAATTACTTTATTAGTTGGACTAATATATTGTTATTTTTCTATATAACAGTTAGACTGTACCCATTATCGTTGACTAGATAGTTGGACTATCGTAGTCAAGATGATAGGAAAGGGAAATGTCCACGACATTATCATGGGAGAAAATGTCTTTAAGGGCACGAACTTTGCCGATTGGGGAAATGAACCTTAGGATTTTCCTAGGTTCAGAGAGGCTGTTGTATACTTTACAGAGACCTATTGGGCCTAAGCCCGGACCGGATGAGACACTTGAGCTGGAGCTTTGGAAAACTCACAGCGATGATTGTGACACAACTCAGTCCATTATGCTTGCTTCGATGACTCAGCATTTCCGTAGACAAAATAGGGACTTGGATCCTTATAACATGTTAGCCTGGTTGCAAGATCTGCATCGCTCTAACAAGAGGATGCAGAGGTACGGGTTAGTGAAGAAGCTCTTTCGCTCACGCATGTCAGAAGGCATGTCTTTTGAGTCCTACGTGGCACAGATGATTGCTGACATTGATGAGTTGGCCAACATGGGGATAGTCTTTGAGGCTGAGATTACTGTGGATATGATCGTACAATCTCTCCCTGATTCCCGGATACAGTTCATCATAAATTATAATTTGATGAACAACAATGATACTATTGGAGAGTTATTATCAACTCTCAAGGAGGCTGAGAATGAGCTTCAAAAGGGAAACAGGCGTGATGCGCACTTTGCATCGACATCTCAGGCACCTAGGGCTGGGCCCAAGGCAACTGGAGGTGTGAAGAAGAAGAAGCATAACAGAAAGGGCAAGGCCAAATCGTCAAAGGCTTCTGGGAAGCCAAAAGACAAATCTCAGGATGTTTGCCTACAGTGCGGAAAGCGGGGTCACTGGAAGCGTGACTGCCGCAAGTACAAGGTGCTCCAGAATGAGATTAAAGCGGGCAAGGCACCGGCTTCAGGTATGTTTGTTATTGAAATAAACATGACTACTTCTAGTTTTAAAAATTGGATTTTTGATTCTGGTTGTGGTACTCATATATGTACTGATGTGCAGGATCTGCATATTAACAGGAGCCTGGCTTCAGGGGAGATTGATCTATGCGTCGGAAATGGGGCACCAGTCGTCGTTTTGGTCATTGGCACTTTTGTTTTAGAACTGTCCTCGGGGCATGTACTTGAACTTTATGACTGTTATTATGTACCTAGTTTGACTAGGAATATTATTTATGTATCTATGTTAACCCAATGTGGGTATACTTTTGTATTCATGAACACTGGGTGTTTTTGTTTATAAAAATGATGTAGAAATTTACAATTCAATTGCAAGTAATGGTCTTTATATTTTGAATATAAATCTATCTCCAACATATAACATAACAAACAAAAGGCTCAAAACGAGTAACAAAGAAGAAACTTACATGCGGCACTGTCGTCTATGAGATATTAACAAGACTCACATATCCACACTTTCGAAATGTGGGTACTTGGACAGATTTGATCCTAATTCATATGACGTCTGCGAATCTTACTTATTATGCAAAATGCCTAAATCACCTTTTAGCGGTAAGGGTGAATGCGCCACCGAACTGTTAGCCCTCATTCATAGTGAGGTATGTGGACCCATGTCTAGCCAGGCTAGAGGTGGATATGAATACTTCGTACCTTTACGGATGATGAATCACGTTATGGTTATGTGTATCTTATGAGACACAAGTCGGAAAACTTTTGAGAAATTCAAAGAGTTTCGACACGAAGTTGAAAAACAGACAGGCAAGTATTAAGACATTACGGTCGGACCGTGGTAGCGAATACTTGAGCAACAAGTTTCTTGATTACCTGAAAGAATATGGTATTATTTCACAGTGGACTCCTCCTGGAACACCGTAATTAAACGGTGTGTCCGAACGGAGAAACCGAACCTTGTTGGACATGGTTAGGTCTATGATAAGTCGCAATGAGCTACCTATTTCCTTTTGGGGATATGCATTAAACAGTGCAATTCTTATTTTGAATAAGGTTTCGTCAAAGTCTGTACAACAGACACCATATGAGATATGGACAGGAAAGAAACCAGGTTTCTCATTCCTAAAGATTTGGGGGTGCTGGGCATACGTCAAACGTTTGGAAGGTACCAAACTTGAGCCCAAATCGGATAAATGCCTATTCGTAGGATATCCTAGGGAAACCAAAGGATATTACTTCTATCACCCATGAGAGAACAAAGTATTTGTTGCTCTACATGCGGTTTTCCTTTAGAAGGAATTCCTAAATGCAGTGATTAGTGGGAGGAAAGTAGAACTCGATGAAAATCATAGTGATACTATTCCTGGCATAGAATCCTCAACGGAACAAGAACAGTCCATCCGGGATGAGACTGTACCACAATCTTTTATTACACAAGGACCACGTAGGTCGGAGAGAGTTAGAAAACTACCTGAGAGGTATGGGTTTCTGATCTCACCTCATGTAGATATTAATCTCATTGAGGATAACGAACCGGCTATGTATGAGGAAGCGATACAAGATATCGATTCCGCTTTATGGTAAGAGGCCATGAAGTCCGAAATGGATTCCATGTACACCAACCAAGTTTGGATACTGGTTGATGCACCAGAAGGCGTAAATCCTATTGGATGCAAATGGATCTTCAAGAAGAAAACCGACATGGAAGGCAACGTGCAAACGTACAAAGCTAGGCTTGTAGCGAAGGGGTATCGTCAGCGACATGGTAGATGGACGTTAAAACCGCTTTCCTTAACAGAAACCTTTTGGAGGATGTTTATATGCAACAGCCTGACGGTTTTATCATGCCTAGACTTGCAAACAAGGTTTGTAAGTTAAATTGGTCCATCTATGGACTGAAGCAAGCATCGCAGTCATGGAACCAACGTTTTGATGAGATCATAAAAGAATATGATTTCATTCAAAACGAAGATGATCCTTGTGTATATAAGAATGTTAGTGGGAGAGCACTGACTTTTATTGTCCTTTATGTTGACGATGTATTGCTAATAGGCAATGACATTCCCATGCTAACGTTGGTGAAGCTTGGCTTTCATTGAAATTCTCCATGAAAGATCTGGGAGAAGCAGCTTTTATTCTAGGAATAAAGATCTATCGGGATAGATCTAGAAAGCTGCTTGGACTTTCCCATAGCACATATATTGACAAAATGTTGAAGAGATTCAACATGGATCAGTCCAAGAGAGGACTGTTGCCAATGTCACATGGCGTCTATCTATCTAAGGACATGTGTCCTAATACTCAAGATGAGAGAGACAACATGAGTAGGATACCGTTCGCCTCGGTAGTCGGATCGATCATATATGCCATGATATGTACACGACGTGATGTCTCCCATGCTTTGAGCATGTGTAGTCGCTATCAGCCCGATCCAGGTGAAGGTCACTGGATGGCGGTTAAGAATATCCTAAAGTATCTTAGACGAACTAAGGATGCTTTCTTAATCTATGGAGATGGAGAACTTGAGGTAACTGGGTATACCGATGCAAGTTTCCAAACCGACAAAGACGACTATATGGAGATGATGATCACGCAGGGATTCAGAACTAGTTCTCTATAGTGTTGCAACCATCGAGATAATATGACTAGATCATGATTATCCGATTCAAATAGACTAATTGCATGATATCTGATATGTGCTTCGTACGGGGCATACACTATTCCAGCCCCAGGCCTTGCACGTGACATCAGATACTATATCGCTATACACGATACTACGGTATACTACGCCTGATATAGATCTTATATTCCAGTAACAATATTTCTGGAGAATTGGGTAGGCATGGCGCTTTGCTAGAAGCCAACCTTGTCTCGGAAATCGGTAAAATGTAGTACGAGGTACGTACGTGTTCGGATAGTCCGATGACCGTATTTACTGCCAACATATCCGGAGATCTCTTGGGTCACTTCCCGAGAATTCACCGATGACGTTTGATTCAAACTTAATCTGGGATTAAAACGGAGAAACTTTATCTAGGATAAAGTACTATTAGAGGAGAGAGAAAGATTAATTTGGAATTAATCGATAAAATAATATATTCGATATAATAAACGAAATTGGATTTCGATTTGGAATTAAAATTAGATTTTAATTCGGGCACTCGAATTAATTTAGAATTAATTCTCGAGCAACGTGAATAATAAATTGGATTTGTTTACGAGGCATCGGAAAAATCGTTAATTTAGAATTATCGAAACCGAGCCCGGAATGTGTTTGCGAAGTTGCACCGATTTTGAATCACGTGCGGTCGCAAGTCACATCGTAAATCATATCGCGAGTATATCACATGTCATTGATGTGTGATGGAAGTCAAATCACTTTATGAAAAGTGACTTTGACTTTTTGACTTTTTGAGTGAAAATTGGGGGGAAAGGGTTTTAACTTTTTTGAAAGGTTAAAAGCTTATCTTTTTTCACTTTTTCACTAGGTTTTGTATTAGATACAACAAAAACACTCTCTCTCCCTTATGAACCCTCTTGGCCGAAACTTAAGAGAAAATACCTAGGGTTTTTTCTTTTGATTTTTCAAAGGCCATTTTTGCTAGCACACTTTGGTGGATCAAACAAAGGTGATAGGGAATAGATTCAAGAGCTTGGATCTCATTCTTGGAACTTCAACTCGACTAGAATTAATCTGGGATTAATTTAGAGAGAGAAAATTAATCTGGGATTAATTGAGGCATTATTTAATCTGGGATTAAATGTGTTCCAAAGAGAGAGAACGCAATTAATTTGAAATTAATCTGTAAAATAATTTAATAGTTAAATTTGATTTTTCTATTTAATTTATTTGAATGGGCTAAAATTAATATATCGGATATATTAATATGAATTGGATTTCATTACGAAATTAAAGTCGGACTTTAATACGAACGAACGAATTAATTTAGAATTAATTCGTAAACGACCCTCGTAATATATTTGCGAGGCATCGTTATTTAATTAAATTAGATTTAATTATTTAGCGACGAAAGTTTGTTTAATCGAATTAAACGGAACCGAGCCGCGGCAAATATTCGTAGAGATATTTGAATTTTGAATTCAAATGTGGGGCCACTTCACATGTGGTAGTTGGCATTTATGCCAAGCCACCAACCATTCAACCACCTTGTAATGGTTTTGGTAAAACCATTTACCCAACCACCTAGTTTAGGTGAAAAAGGGTAAAAGTGATTTTACCAAAAGTCAACTCTCTCTCTCATTTGATACACTTGAACAAAAAAAACACAAACCTTAATATATCTCATTTGGGCGTGAACTTGGAGTCTCTCCTCTCTTTGATTTTGTTTCAAATCAACAAAGCTAGCACTTGTACAAGTCTTTTAAGGTGATAGGGAAACTAACTCAAAGCTTGGAATCAACAAAGGAAGCATCTTGGAGATCTTCTTCACAAAAATTTTAAAAGCTCAAATCCGTTCATTGTAAGTATATTCCACAACTTATAATGATCTTTATCACATGTTTTCATGCTTATTAGATCCTTGGCATGTTCTAGGAACACTAACAGGAGTCTGGTGAGCCAGCTGAGACTCAGCTTGACACCAATCGCCTATACTTAGATGTGGTTGGAGTGGATACTAAGAAATACCGAGTGTATGGTATCGGCTCTCTTGCATCGCTTTCATATCCGGATTCATTAAGCAGCTCAGGTAGATCACACTTCGGAATGACTTTTGATGATACATTTGAGCAGCGGGTACAAGGGCGAGTTAGAATTGAAATACAAACTATACAACAACGACTGATGAAGAGATACAACGTCGAGAGGAAGAGCAGCATAAGAGAAATGAAGAAGTGCTTGATCTCAAACAGAAGATGGCAGAAATGGAGCGGTATTTTCAAATGATGAGAAACTTGAGTTCACAGCCTTCCTCTTCAGGTCCACCTGATCCTCCGACTGATTGTGAGCAGAGAGATAAGGAGAATTAAGTTATATGTATTTATTTTGTGTTGTACTTTTTTACACATAACTTTTATGTAATAAAATTTTTATTTTAATATTTATTGTGTCTATTTTATAATTTAAGTAATTATAATATATTTATTTTATAATTTTACTCATATTAATATTGTTTAAAATAAATTTAATTTCTTTAAGAATTTAAAAAAAATACAATTTTATTAAAAAAAATAAATTCATTTGTTACTAATTAGCGATGGATAATTCCATCGCTAAATAGAGATGGACATTACTCTCGTCGCTATATTGCGACGGACAAGTCCGTCCCTATTGAGCGACGGACTTATCCTTCGCTAAACTACGACGGAAAGTCCGTCGCTGTTTAGCGAAGGATAGAACTCCCGTCGCAAAATTGCGACTATTGAGCGACGGACTTATCCTTCGCTAAACTACGACGGAAAGCCCGTCGCTGTTTAGCGAAGGATAGAACTCCCGTCGCAAGATTGCGACAGACAAGTCCGTCCCTATTTAGCGACGTACTTATCCTTCGCTAAACTGCGACGGAGTATTTCATCACAAAATATCGACGGACTTAATTCCGTGTAATTTATAGCGACAAAAATAGAATTTCCATCGTTATATACTTTACGACTAGTAAAACGGAGACGGAAAAATTTCGTCTATGTTCCGTCGCTAAAGTCTAATAGCGACGGATTTAAGACGGATTTTTCCGTCTCTAATTCGCATTTTTCTTGTAGTGATGCATGTCCAATTTAATAAATTCTAAATTTAGTACAACAATTTCCAAAATCGCTCTCACCCTTCTAATATCCATCTGATATATATTATTCATACATACATCCAAGTATTCACACAAAACATGTTATTCAATCAATCTAATCCAATTAATTAATCTTTGATTAATGACCATCCAATGTTCATACAACAATTTGATTTGCTCGAGTCAAACTCCTTTAATAATAAATACTCAAAGTAAGTATTCTTGAATTATATCGAACTATAATTTTAAATCCAATTTAAATTGTATCCAATACTAATTATATTTAATTCTAAATTAAATAATTACACTTATTTATGTGCCTTAGAGACTCGGATTCCAAATCCAATCTTAATGGGTCTCAAATGTCCAATTAGTATCCAATACTATTCAATCAAAGTCCAATGGGATTTTAATTAATTCTTTAGTCTTGGCTTTTGGCCAAAAAGGATCTAACCCATAATGCCTAGGCCCAATAGAAATCACCCTATGCCATAGAATCAATTTTGGCCCATTAGGCCCATTAGTTATATTTTGGACTTTATGGAAATGGTTTAGGCCCAATATAATCCAAGACTAAAATTTGGCCCAACCAAACCCAATAGCCCAAATACAACAAATTAAATTAATACATTATTCCAAATTATATATTAATTCAATTAAAGTGCAATTAACACAATTAATTAATTAATCTAGTATTTCCAAAACATAATTAATCTAATTAATCATGCATAACATTTTAATTTATGTCCAACACAAATTAAAGCACAATCAATCCATTCCAACATGCTTCACACTCACGACAATACATGAAATTAAAATCCAATTTTGATTTCAATCTAATTAAATCAACAATTAACATTCAATATCATGTGAATCAACATATCCAATAGTCTAATTCAAAAAATTAACCATGAGCTTCCTAAGGTAATTTTCGGCCAAGCATGGATTTTGGGGATTTTTTTATCTAATCAATTTATCACAAATCCAATTATATACAAATCCAATTCAACATCATATAAACTCAACCAAACAATCAATTTAGGAAAAATCAAGCTCTAAGCATAAAATCCCAAATTAAAGTCATGAACCCTAGAAATTGAATCAAGCTTAGATCTCGTTCTGATATCATTGTTAGTGTCTTAGACATGTCACGGGATCTCTAAGCGTGATTCGTGTGTGAATAAAAATCAAAAATAAGTTGCGGAGGACTTACATTGATCGGTTGAGTTCAAAACTTCCATGGATGTTGAAGCTTCCAAGCTCATGGGTGAGTATCCCTATCACAATTATTTGACTCCCATATGTGCTAGCAAGAACAAATGGAATAAATTTGATCTCCCAAGGAGAAGTAAATTTGCCCTATGGAGAGAGAAGGAAGCAATAGGCACTATATGCAAAAACAGAGGCCATCAACCTTTCTAAAAGGAGAAAGCCAATTGCTTTTTCCTTCAAAAGAAAAAACAGTGGCCAATGGCTTAGGTCAGAGACCATTTTACTCTTCAAAGGAGAAGCCACTTGCTTTTCTTTCTTTTTGGTCTTGATGAGAGAAGTCAGAGAGCAATCTGTAAAAGAAGCCTAAATGCTTCTCGCAAAAACCAAGAACTCTATTCATTTGCTTTTTCATTCGGCCGAATTATATATTTAGAGAGAAAGCAGCCATTACTTTTTAATTTTTCGACCTTAACCAAGATCTCACTTGCTATTTGGCATTTTGCTCTTTTTCAATGAGAGGCTTTACGGCCAAACTAAAGAAAATGAACAACGGCCAGTTAAGCGGAATTAATGGCCATTCGGCCTAGAGCAGATTTTAAGGCCAATCGGCCAAATGCACTAAAGGCGAATCGGCCAAATGCTTGGAGAGAGAGATTAAATTTTCAAAATTAATTGTGTTGAGTGTTTTATAAGATTCCACCAAAATCCATCACTTATATCTATCACCAAAAATTACTAATGATGTAAGTGAAGTGGGCCCCATTTTAAATTCAAAATTCAAGTGGGCTTGCTCAACACACTTCGGGCTTGGATTCGTTTAATCCGATTAAACGAATTTTCCGTCGCTACATTATTAAATCCAATTTAATTAAATAATAATACCTAGTAAAATTATTACGAAAATCGCTCATGAATTAATTCCAAATTAATTCGTTCGCTAAAATTAAAATCCATTTTAATTTCCTGTTGAAATCCAATTTAATTAATATATCTAATATATTATTAAGCCCAATTAAATAAATTAAATAGTAAAATCAAATTAACTATTAAATTTATTTTACCGATTAATTCCAAATTAATCGCGTTCTCTTCTCTCGACGAATTTAATCCCAGATAAATTCTTGACGCAATTAATCTCAGATTAATTCTTTCTCTGATAATTAATCCCAGATTAATTCTTGCCGTAATTAATCCAAGATTAATTTTCTCTCTTTATTAATCCCAGATTAATATTCTCTCTCTTAATTAATCCAAGATTAATATTGTTCGAGTCAAACATCATCGGTGAATCTTTGGGATGCGACCCAAGAGATCCCTGGATGTGTTGGCAGTAAATACGATTATCGAACTATCCGAATACGTGCGTACCCAGTATCACGTCTATATCGATTTATAAGACATGGTTGGCTTCTAGCAAAGCACCGTGCCTACCTAATTCTCCAGAAATATTCTTCTACGGAATACATGATCTTTGTCAGGCGTAATATACGTAGTATTACGTATTACGATCCAGTATCGGATGTCACATGCTAGGCCTGGGGCTGGAGTTGTGTCTGCCCCGTACGAAGCATATATCGGATCACTAGCAACTAGTCTCTTTATAATCGAAAAGTCATGACCGAGTCATACTTTCCCGATGGCTATAGCACTTAGAGTACCAGTTCTGTATCCCTGCGTGATCATCATCTCCATATGACTGAAGTGATACTTCCGTCTTGACATCACATCCAATACACTATGATTCTCAGTATACCCATAAGAGGCGAACACATAACCTGTTAAAGTCCCGGACGACCAAAATCAAAGTATATTTATTGTCGCAAGTATTAGCGATGCAAGTCTCAAGTTAAGACCAAATACACCTACCCTGATTCGGATTCCCATAGACACATAGTCATACTACCAGTGAGATTCCGATGGGTCTATCCAGAGCGAAGCTGTTTTCGTACCATCGGTAAACAGAATCTCCTATTACACTTGCATGAGTATCCAATACCCAAATATATGATAACTATGTCGTTACGCTTCCATAACAAGCACAAGTGTAATACTAGCCTATTCCGCATTATCGATGTCCAGTCTCGATAATCCTACGACTATGGATATTTAATGATTAAACCTTTGTGGATTAATACTATCTCATATCTTATTAATCCGGAACTAATCATAAGGACTTTTGTCATTTATATATCCAGATAATCCAATTACAAATGATAAAAGAGCAATTTCCTTTGTCACATAGTTCATTTGTACAATAACACCATGTTCTGTACAAATAGTGATGCTATGGGTCACAATTATCCAACAAAATACATTTCACTACTAAAATATTAGCACATTTAGTGGCGAAATATTCGCCACTAAAGGTGCACTTTCAGCGGCAAAATTCATTTTGCCACTGAAAGTAATTATTTTTAGTGTCAAAATTTGGTAAATACTAAAAATGTACCTTGAATAATTATATTTAAAAAGCTGTTTATAACATATGATATTTGTATTGTAAAATGATACAAAACATAAATTTTAATACATTAATATATGTAAATAGAATATTTGTATTTACAAAAAAAAAAATATATTATGGTCCAACATTAAATGATTAACTAGTTACAATTCAAAAATCAAAAGTTGTTGGTTTCGTCTCACATATAAATTTACATTCTATATTCAAACTGTAAAAAAACTTTGCACATAAGCCCAAGCCCAAACCTTATCAACCAATTTAATATAAGTGTTTAGAGACCACTTATAAACCTTTCACATTTCTTATACATTTTAGATGTGGGACTCTATCACTATTTGATATACAAACTCTTACAAAATTAAATTTAAAATACTTTTTATATTTAATATAATTTTACATATTATATATTTACTAATATGATACCAAGAATCACTCCTGAGATTATGGGAAAAAGAAAGACTTGGGTATTGACTGTGGAGTCCAAGTCTACGTTATTGTCGGGGCCACCCAACATTAAAAGCATAATTAATTTCCCCAATAATTGATGCCTGGGTTGGATTCAAGTCATATCCTTTAACAAAAAATTATATCCACCCAACGTTGGTCTACTTTAATAAATTATATCCTCATTCTAAAAGGAGAGAGGCTGAAAAAAAACTCAACAGTCAACAATAAGCATAACCTTTATTCAAGTCAAGAATCACTTATCTGCAATCAATCAGGTTTTCAGTTGATCTTTCTGTCTAAGCTTTTCAGAATTACTTTAATTTTTTCTTTGGTTTCTCACATTTTCTTGTTTCTTATATTTACTTTTAATTGTGATCTGCTGCTGATCAAACGTTTTATTCACATCCAGAGACAAGTCAAAAATGTAAGAAAAATCTTGAAAAAGTAATGCTACAAGATCTGACAAAAATAGGTTTTGGTTTTGGTTTTGGTTTTGTTTTGGTTTCTCTTGTTATGAGGTAGATACTCAATCTAGAAGACAGATCTGCCCATCAATCTGTTTTCTTGATTCTGTTTCTGATATTTTCTTGTAGTTATGATCTGCTTTATTAACATTAGTCAAAAACAACATTTATATTAATTTTATAGTCTATTTTTCCTTCATTCTGTTTCTATTGTTGGCCGTTGACTGGCTTGACATTGTTAATTTTTCATGAAAATTCAGAAGAAACAGGACAATGGCTGCAGCAGAAGTGGCTTTGGCTGCTTTTTCCAGTATTGTAGAAGCTGCAAAGTATTTGTCCAAGAAGATTCAACAGGAAACATCTTATGTGTTCAAGTACCAGAGTTACATAGATGGCTTAAAGAACCAAGTGGAGGAGTTGGGATATAAAAGAGAAAGGGTGGAGCAACCTGTTAACCATGCTAAACAACAAGGGGATGAGATTTATGAGGATGTAGCAGTCTGGCTAAACAGTGTTGATGACTTTACTGAAAAAGTTGTAAAACCCGTCAATAGCTATGAAGATGAAGCCAAGAAGGGTTGTTTCAAAGGGTCGTGTCCGAATTTGTTCAAGCGTTACAGTCTCAGCAAGAAAGCGGAGAAGGCAGCAAAAGAAGGTGCCGATCTCTTGGCCAGAGGCAACTTCCCTATTGTGTCCTACCGTCCTGTAGCTCGAGACCTGGAGAGGAAAGTGAAGCAGCTTGAATTTTTAAGACAAAGGGTGGAAAAAGATGTTGAGCATGCTGAAAGACAAGGGGAACAGATATTTGAAGCTGTTAAGGATTGGTTGATTCGAGTGAAAGACTTCAGTGACAAAGCAGTCAACGCATCAGAAGAAGTCGACAGTCTCTTGAGCGAAGGCAACTTCACTAAAGTTTCCTACCTTCCTGCTCCAGACAGGACAAAACTCAAGAACGTCAAAGATTATGAGCAATTTGATTCAAGAATGAAAGTTTTTCAGCAAGTTATGGAGGCATTGAAGGATAACAAGTTCAACATAATTGGGGTCTACGGTATGGGTGGCGTTGGTAAAACCACGCTAGTCAAACAAGTTGCCAAGCAAGTGGTGGAAGATAAGTTGTTTGATGAGGTAGTTATGGCTGAGGTAACACAGACCCCAGATCATATGTCAATTCAAAACAAATTTGCTTATGATTTAGGCATGAAATTTGATCTGAATGAAAATGTACACAACAGAGCTGAACGTCTCCGTGAAAGATTGAAGAAAGAAAAGAGGGTTCTCATAGTATTAGACAATATTTGGAAAAAAATTGAGTTTGAGGAAGTTGGAATTCCTTTTGAGAATGATGAGAAAGAAAGACGGTGCATAATAATATTGACGTCTAGAAGACAAGATTTATTGAGCAATCAAATGAATTCTCGGATGAATTTCTCGATTGAAGTTTTATCTAAGAATGAAGCATGGCAGTTGTTTGAGAAGATAGTTGGTGATTCCGCTAAACAATCTGATTTTCAACCTACAGCAGTTGAGATTGTTGAAAGATGCGGAGGTTTGCCTGTTGCGCTGAGTACAGTTGCAAACGCACTTAAAAATAAGGAGCTTGCAATTTGGAAGGATGCGTTGAAACAGTTAAGAAGTTCCAATCGAAGAGAAATTGCTGAAATGGATGCTAATGTGTACTCTTCCATAGAGTTGAGTTACAACTTTCTGGAAAGTAATGAAGCAAAATCTCTGTTCCTTCTTTGTGGTCAATTTAGTGAAGGTCATCCTATACAAGTTCGTTGGTTAATAAGACATGGTATGGGTTTGGGTTTGTTTGAAAATGTTTACACATTGGAAGAAGGAAGGAATAGAGTGCATAGATTGATCGACACTCTCAAAACCTCATGCTTATTGTTGGATGGTGAAGATGATGATGAAGTTAAAATGCATGACATCATTCATGTTGTTGCTGTTTTGATTGCGGCAGAGAAACATATGTTTAATATTACAAATGCTGCAAAGTTGAAGAAAGAGATTGAAAAGATCAAACAGAAAGGTCCAACTACTATTTCTCTATCTTGTAAAGAAGATGTTTATGAGCTTCCTGAACTGTTGGAATGTCCCCAACTCAAGTTATTGTTATTTACAAAGGGTGATAGTTCTGGACCAATCATTCCAGATCTCTTTTTTGAAGGGATGAAAGAACTCGAGGTTTTACATTTGGATGACATACGTTGTGTCCCTTCATTACCTTCATCACTTGGTTGCCTCATTAACCTTAAAACATTGTGTTTAGATAAATGCGAGCTAGAAGATATTGCAATAGTTGGTCAGCTAAAGAATTTAGAGATTCTCAGCTTTCGAGATTCAGATATTGAAAAGTTGCCACTTGAAATTGGGCAATTGACAGGCTTACAGTTGCTAGATTTGAGCAATTGTAGGTGGCTTGATGTGATAGCATCGAATGTCATATCAAGATTATCTCGATTAGAAGAGCTATATATTGATAGCTTTACTGATTGGGAGGAGGTTGAAGGAGGCGAAAACGCTAGCCTTGTTGAGTTGAAGGGATTGTCTAAGCTAACTTCTTTGGAGATATGTATTCCGGATGCTGAAATTATACCGCAGGATTTGGTGTCTGTAGAGTTGGAAAGATATAGGATACGTATAGGAGATACGGATGACTCATATGATGAATATAAATCATCAAGATTGATGGTATTTAGTGGGCCAGAAGAAAGCATTCTTTTAGGGATTCACAAGATGAAAATACAGCTAAAGAGAACTGAACATCTCTTTTTAAGTGAGTTGGAGGGCTTACATAATGTCGTTCATGAATTAGATGACAAGGAAGGATTTCCATTATTGAAGCATCTTTATATAGAAGAATGTTCTGAGATTTTACATATTGTCAGTTTGATAGACTCGCTCATTACCAAGTATTTCCCTTGCTAGAGTCACTAATTCTTGATAGTTTGATCAAGTTGGAGAAAATATGTCAAGGCCAACTCAAAGACGATCAATCTTTCAGGAACTTAAAGAATATAAAAGTTGAAAATTGTGTCAAACTGAAGCATCTCTTCTTATTGTCCATGACCAAAAACCTTTTGTTTCTTCAAAAGGTAGAAGTGAGCTATTGCACTAACTTGGAAACGATTTTTGGTAAGTGTTAAAAGTAATTGTGCGATTATTAATTATAGCTAATTATTTGGGAAAAAAAAACTACTTACTGACAGAGGTTAAAATACTATTTTGGTTTATAGGACCTGACATGGAGAAACCAAAAACATTGGGAATCAAAGAAATAATTGCAGAGGATGATCATCATGAGAAGGTATTGAAATTTACACATATTGATAATTTTCTTTTTAAGTATTATCATTGTTTAGTCTTAAAACATCAAAAGAATATCAGACACTAAAAATAATTTTGCCTTGCAGGTTATTTTTCCAAATTTGAAGAAATTGAAACTCAGATATCTTCCAAAATTAACAAGTTTTGCCGTGGGAATTAATTCAGTTGAATTTCCCTCTTTGCTAAAACTTGTGATTATTGGTTGCTCTAATTTGAGAAGATTCATCTCCACGAACTCATACGAAGACAACACCCAATCTCTTTTTTTTTTGGTTTATTACTATCTCTTTAATTTCTTTATGTCTGGCTATCTTCAAATTTACTTAATGATGATTATTAATTATGCTATTAATTAATTCAAATATGCTCTCCATAAATCTTTATGATTTTTAGAAAGGTGCTTTTTTTTGGGGGTTTCATGAAAAGGTTTTTTTTTTGGTTTTATAATTTATTTTATTCAGATTAATTCTCATTATTTTCCTTCTCTTCTCATCTTCAAACTTAATTAATATTTTTAATGTGAATATTGTACGTGGCGAAACTATTTATATTTAAATTTACACATATATTTTAATAAACAAAATTTATTCCCAACGAGCTCTTTAAACGCGTGGAAAGTTAAAAATCCTTTTCAAAACAGAACAACCAGTTTCCAATTAATTCAGTTGAATTCTCCTCTTTATTAGGACTTGATATTAATGGTTGTTCTAATTTGAGAAGATTCATCTCCACGAATTTATCTGAAGACAACACTCAACTATTCTTTAATGAAAAGGTTTTCTTTTCTTTCTTTTTTTTTTATTAGGTTTATTACTATCTCTTTAATTTATTTATCTCTTGTTATCTTCAAATTTAATAAATGATGATTATTAATTACGCTATTAATTAATGCAATTAATTAATTCAAATATGCTCTCCATAAATCTTTTTAAAAAAAAGTTTATGATTTTCAGAAATTAAAGAAGATTTCAGTCACTCATCATACATTTAACATTTACAATATTAAAGCATATCTTGTTAATAATGAGGAAAATTCTTCTTCTACTCTTTCTTAATTCTAATGGTAAAAAATGGATTTACATTATCTCAGTTAAAAAAAAAAAAGTGTTAATGTACTGTAGTAGACATTCATTGGTTTGTTATGTTCATTTAACAATGATATGACTTAAATTTTGCTTTATAATTTTTTTTCAGAATATTAATTTTCTTATCCTTGTATCTTCTTATCTTCCAATTTAATTAGTGTCTCTAATTCGAAAATTATAATTAAGTTGTGAATTGATTGATTGATTAATTTAATTAATTGCGTTGAATTTTTAACCTCAGGTTGGACTCTCAAGTTTGGAGGTATTTCATTAGGGGATATGCACAACTTGGGACAAATATGGCAAACTTCTGATTATTTGAACAAGTTGAAAAAGTTGACGATATCTGGTTGTAATAAATTAATAAGTATTTTTCAACCAATGGTAAGTTTGTTGGATAATTATTTTATTTCAAATAATGGAACCAATTTTTTATTTACAAACAGCATTCCGTCAATAATTATCTATTTCAAGTATGGTTTAAATATAGACTTCCATTATAATTTTAGATCTAACCATATTCAATTGTTTAAACACGATTCAACAGCATGCCATTTCATTTCAAATGCTTTTGATAAATCTTAAAAAATTTGATGTTTAGAAATTAAGATAATCAGTCACTTAGTGTACTGTAGTAGACATTCATGAGTTTGATTTAAACATACTATAATTTCATTAATATTTTGCAGGTTGCATTGCCTAATTTAATGAATCTGGATGTATCCCGTTGTAATGGGTTGAGAAGTTTGATGACATTGTCAACAGCTGAAAGTATGGTGAACCTTACAACAATGAAAATAGAGGATTGTAAAAAGCTAGAAGAAATCATAGAGGAGCAAGTTGAAGAAGAAAAGGATCGTATGGTTTTCAGCAAATTACAATATTTGGCACTTTATCATTTACCAAGTCTTACGTGCTTTTGTTTTGGGAAGCTATATACACTTGAATTCTCATCCTTGGACGAAGTCTATGTGAGTAGATGTCCAAATATGAAGACTTTTTCCCAAGGAAAATTACGCACACCAAAATTACATGAAGTGAAAATGCCCGAATACATATCTCGTAGACTTGGAGTCGATAACAAGTACGATTGGGAAGGCAACCTAAATTCCACCATACAGAGAATGTTCAAAGAAATGGTAAGTGTTAATTGCACATGAATCTCCCTGCTTGTTAATTGATCTAGTCTTGTTTCCCTTAGATCTCTGTTTAATCATCTAGCTGAAGGCCATCTGCAACAATTTATGTTCCTTCTTCTTGTTTCTGTTAAGAGCATGTGTCTATGAGGCACACTCTTTCAAAAGATAATTCGAAGATACATAAACACACATAACAATTAACATCATTATATGGCCATTATTCCATTACTCTTGTTCTTTATATATATATTGCTAAAAAAAAAAAAAGTTATCTGCCTATTTTTAAACTAATGCAATATATATATATATACACATACATATTTTTCAGGTTGGATTCAACAACATAGGTCATTTAGAACTCTCATTGTTTCCAAGTTTGAGGGAAATATGGCATGGCCAAGAACTGCCTGTCAGCTTGTTCGACAATTTAACATACCTGGTGGTGGATGACTGCATAGATATGTCGAGTGCTATTTCAATGCATCTTTTACGGTGCTTGAACAATTTGCGAACCCTGCATATATGTAATTGTGATTCCTTGGAAGAGCTAAATGATTATGAACATTTTTGGCCAATTTTTCGAAAACTTGAGGTGCTCAAGCTCAGTAATCTTCCAAAACTCCAAAGATTCTGCAACTTCATCGGGAATATAATTGAACTGCATCCATTGTCTCATCTGAGGATTGAAAATTGCCCTAATATGGAAGCATTTATCTCTAATTCTGCATCCGTGCCTATGATAGCAAACAAAGAACCTCAACAAACGACCTCGGAGAACTTCCTTCTACTTGATATACAACCTTTTTTTGATAGAAATAAGGTAATAATTGTTATTGACTTCCCTCTTTATGGATCTTTGTAATTTCACTAAACTGTATAAATCTAATTTATAGACCGTCTTTTTATCTGATTTGATGGTATTAATTAATGCTATAATTAAGTAAATTTTCAATAGAATCATGATGTAAACTATAAATATGTAAGGATACATTTCTATGTTCCTAATCAATATTAGATTTAACCATATTTGTCGTATGGTATAATAAATAATTGAATAGATGAGCCATTTTCATTCATTACTTTGGTTGATTTGCAGGTTTTGTTCCCCTGCCTGACAGTGTTAAAGCTGTCTAGACTGCCAAAGCTGTTGCATCCGCGGAGTGCTATTTCAATGCATCTTTTACGGTGCTTGAATAATTTGAAAAGTCTGGAAATATGTAATTGTGATTCCTTGGAAGAGGTGTTTCACTTGGAAGAGCTGAATGCTGATGAATATTTTTGGTCAATTTTTCCAAAACTTAAGAAGCTCAAGCTCATTAATCTTCCAAAACTCCAAAGATTCTGCAACTTCATTGGGAATATAATTGAACTGCATGCCTTGTTGTATCTAAGGATTGAAAATTGCCCTAATATGGAAGCATTTATCTCTAATTCTACATCTGTGCCTATGATAGCAAACAAAGAACCTCGAGAAATGACATCAGAGGAGAACTTCCTTCTACTTGATATACAACCTTTCTTTGATGAAAATAAGGTAATAATTGTTATTGACTTCCCTCTTTATGGATCTTTGTAATTTCACTAAATTGTATAAATCTAATTTATCGACCGTCTTTTTATCTGATTTGATTGTATTAATTAATGCTATAATTAAGTAATTTTTCAATAGGATCATGATGTAAATTATAAATATGTAAGGTTACATTTCTATTTTCCTAATCAATATTAGAATAGATGAGCCATTTTCATTCATTACCTTGGTTGATTTACAGGTTTTGTTCCCCTGTCTGACAGTGTTAAAGCTGTCTAGACTGCCAAAGCTGTTGCATCTGTGGAGGGAAGTTTTCGAAAGTTTAACAACTCTTCAAATATCAGAATGCGATAAGTTAGAAAAAATCATACAAGAAGTTGGAGAAGAAGTGAAGAAAGAGTGTATTGTTTTCATGAAACTGAAATATTTGGGACTTGATTGTTTGTCAAGCCTAACAAGCTTTTGTTTGGGGAATTACACTATTGAATTTCCATCCTTGAAGCGAGTTGTGGTAAAAGAGTGTCCAAACATGAAGACATTTTCTCAGGGAGCCGTAGACACACCAAAGCTACATAAACTGCAAGTTAAAGGAAAAGAAGAAGAAAAAAAAGAAGAAGAAGAAGACGAGACTATGATTTGTTTTGGTATAAAAGGTTTTTGGAAGTAGATGATGATGATGATGATGAAGGGCGTTGGGAAGGAGACCTTAATTCCACCATACAGCAATTGTTCAAAGAAGTGGTACATATTTAATTGAATATGTTTTCAAAATTTCTCATATATACATCTGGATTGCGCTTGCCAAGTTTGAATTCTAAGTGCTATATATATAATTGCACTTTCTCATAATACGCCTAGTTGAACTGTAAAATGAGCTCATCCTCATCTGTATTCAAGCAACCACCGCAAAGCAAGGGTGGAATGGAGGGCCCTCCGTCGGTTTCAGTTTTTGGGTTTGTTTGTTGCATTCTATGCTTGTCAATAAGTGCGCTTGCAAAATACAATTTATTTATAATGAAGTGTTGAATTTGAACTTAGGCAATTATTTATTTGGATTTTATGTCAGTTTCAACGGAATATTTCAGTGCTAAATTTTATTTATTATACATTCCACATAGATATACAAAGATTTTGGAACAATGATATGGACAAGTTGAATTACATAGATTCAACCACATATGCATTAAAATAATGTTGCTTTAATAGCATATGTGGCTCCACAGATGCCATTAAAATAATGTTGCTTTAATGCGTTGCTTTAACGCTTCTGTGGTTGGATTTGTGTAATTCACCTGTGTTTCTATCATTTTCATAGATTTTATGGTTAAATCTTTTTCTTTGTTGCCGCAATTTCAGTTTCTGTATTCACTTAGAGATACTAAAGCTATTATATGCAATTTTTAGGGAAACAAGCCATATTGATTCACCAAGGAGACTATCTGAGCCCTGAGGGTCAAATGTTTTATTCATTCAACAAGCTACATGAGAAATTTTATGCAAAATAAAATTAATCTAGGGAAATTAGCAAAACTAACCCAAAAAAGATACCCATTTGCCAAAATTAGCCACGAACCGAGCTTTCGGTAACACTAACAGACTCCCCTCACATCAACAAGCATGTAAGAACCGATGAAACTAGAATCAGAGCACTTGAGGTCGTGGATGCCACTGTTAACCTTGTATTCTTGCTCCGTATCCCATGAATCCAAACACCAATTGACAAAACCAGCTTGACTCCCTCAAAGTATGCTCCATAAACTTCAATTTGGTAGGTGGTTTGCCCGTGAATCGAAGGAACGAACCAATTCTAAGATGGGTTGATCGTGCCCCTTTTTCTCTCTTTCTCTCGCCATTTCTGGCATTCTTGGGAGCAGCGTCGGCCACCCACCGATGAACAGTGGCCACACACTCCGGTCAGTGGTGGCTCAGCTGCCGATGTGGATGGTTGGCAAGTCATGGCCTCTTTTCTCTCTCTTACATGCATATGCCTCCTTTGTATGTATTAGATCACTTTCTATAGGTGATTGGATTTCTCTTCTAAAAGTGTCCAGTTTTGTTCGATTTTCCTCTTGTCGTTCGAACGCCTGACAAACGTGAGACGAATACACGCGATTTTGAATGAGATATCAAATGTGATACACACGTGAGTTCTTTAAATGGTTATATTCGAACGCTCACTCAAACTCGCCACTAACGCAAATAAGTTCTCGTTCGAACCCTGGTACAAACCTGCCATAAACATGTACACAAGCCACGTTCGAACGCTACATAGAACGCATCATAAATGCAAAGCCTCTAGATGACTTCATTCAGACGTTCTAAAGAACGCTGCAAAAATGCGAATTTCAAAAAAAATTCCAAGACTCATATCGTTTCGAAATCTTAGTTACGATTCGGAATCCCTTTCAAAATATCCCAAAAACTTTGGGATATTACATTCAAGGGTTAGTTTTGTTAGCGACATATTCTCAAGATGAATTTTGATGACGCAACACTAGAAGTCTTTAACGCATATTAGCAAGACATTACAAAAGATGTCGAAGCACATTGGTGGTGAAGAGCGATGAATGTGAAGACTAGAAGCAAATCAAACAAAATCTTGCTAAGTCTTAGCTTAGGGATCTAATTGTAAAGTGAAATGTCTCACTTAAATATCTAAGCTCATAGGACACATGCACATTCATATAAATGTATTAGTGGTCACGTATAAAATATTTTAAACCTTAAAATCTTGCATTTGTATTGAGATATACATATTGGTCTCATACTGATGGACCTGCTCTGTTTGCAAGCTCTCTAAAACCGGCACAGTCTATACCGATCACCATGCCGGTCTATATGAGGATTGCATAGCTTCTGGAACCAGCATACACCATAGCTATCCCATGTCGGTCTTCCATACCGGTGAGCTCAAATATTTCGTTGCTATTGGAACTGGCAATGACCATACCGATATTCATACTGGTGTCCATACCAGTGAGCCAATCTGTTGCATATTTACTGGAACCGACAATGACCATACCAGAATCATACCGGTGTAACTTTCGAATTTTCCAACGGTAATATAGCCGTTGGGACCGGCATACCGGTGTCAGAAACAAGCATACCAGTTCTAATAAGAGCTGTTGGGGCGGATTTTGTTTTTGACTATAAATAAGCCCTAAATTCATTTTGCAAAAGAATATAGTGCATCTTCTAGCATTGTACTAAATGCAAAAGTCAGAGAGAAATACAAATTTTCTTGATTATTTCATTCTCATCATTTCATAAGCACATTACATAAATCTCCATTTACATCTTAGTGAGCTTAGAAATATTTGGGTAGCACACTCACTCTTTAATCTTTGTAATTCCTTAGTGAATTCCTAAATAGTGTTATAAACACAAAATCTTATTTTCCAAAAATACTTGTGTTGAAATTCCTTGTGTGATGTGAGTACTCTCAATAGTAGAGTTTGTGTAAAAGGTTCAAGGGAAGTCTTGGTGAAAAATCTCTTGGTTGTAAGTTTGTTGAAACTGGTGGTGAAATATCTCTTGGTTGTAAGTTTGTTGAAACTGGTGGTGAAAAATCTCTTGGTTGTAAGTTTGTTGAAACTGGTGGTGAAATATCTCTTGGTTGTAAGTTTTTTGAAACTAGTGAAACCTTCAAGCGTGCTTGAAGAGAGTGGACGTAGATAATGTTGGCGACTTGGTCGTATAAATGGATTTTGATGACGTCAACGCGAATGAAGACTTTGACGTATAAACACGAAGCATTACAAAAAGTGTCGAAGCATATGGGGTGAAGAGCGAAAATGTGAAGACTTGCGGCAAATCGAAGATTTATTACGAAGTCTTATCTTAGGATTTATAATGTGTTGTGATTTGTAATATTCAAGTGCCTAAGCTCATAGGGATCATGCACATTCACTTAGATGCATTAGGTTCATGTACAAAATGCATTAAAACCTTCATAACTGCATTTTTATACTGAGGCCGGCATACCGGTCCCATACCGGTCACCATACCGGTGAGATGCTCTGTTTTACAAGCTCACTAGAACCGGCATAGACCTTACCGGTCCACTTACAGGTCACTAAACCGGTGGACCTATGGATTGCATGGCTACTGGAAACGGCATACTGCAAACCGGTCTTCATATCGGTCCCATACCGGTCTTCCCAATGGCTAGTTCCTTCACTAGAACCGGCATGACCTAAACTGGGTTTCATACCGGTGAGCAAACCGGCATACCGGTGACCATACCGGTCAAGCTCTTCATTGTACACACTCACTGGAATCGGCACGGACCAAACCGGTCCTCATACCAGTTTCCATACCGGTCTAACATATTCTTGCACAATGGTAATATAGCCGTTAGTATCCGTTGGAGACCCAGACCGGCATACCGGTCGCACTGTAAGTTGGGGAATGCTTTGCATTTTATTATAAATAGGACCCCAACTCATTTGTACTTGGTTAGAGACTTAGAAAACCTTCATACATATTCTACCAAGTCAAATACAAAAGTGTCTTAAACCTTCATACATTTAAACACTCATACAAGCTCACACACATCGTCATTATATTTAGTGAGCTTAGAACACTTGGGTTTGCAACTCACACAATCTTCTTAATATTTGTGAGTGCCCAAGTGTGTTTTAAATCTCTCTTAACAAAACACTTATGGTTTATGAAATCCCATAAGTTTGGGTAATTATAAAGGTTGTGAGTGAGCCTACGAACAAAACTCAAAGTTATAAAGGTTGTGAGTACGCCTACGAACAAAACTCATAGTTGTAAAAGGTTTGGAGTGCACGTTTGCAGAAAACTCTTGGTTACGAGTGAGCCACGGCAAAACTCGGATTTTAGTGGAAATCTTCAAGCGAGGCTTGGGGGAGTGGACGTAGGCACGTTTGGCCGAACCACTATAAATCTCGGTGTCGTATTTCTCTTTCCCTTAACTTTTTCTTATTTGTAAGTTTATTTATATTTGTATTATTGAATAGAAAACTTGCATATAGGTTATTATTTACAATAGAGAAAATTAACCTAAGAGCCTATTTGGTAATAAGAACTTAAAATCGGCAAAGATTTTATAATTCCGCATTTGTAGCGATAACCCAATTCACCCCCTCTTAGGTATAGAGATTTCTTGTCGCTATTGCTTGTAGGGTAATTTCAGTTGGTATCAAAGCGAGGTATTCTCTAGAAGACTTAACCGTCCGAGAATAGATCATGGCTTCTACAAGAAACTCGTCAAATCTCGCCGAGGGATTTTCAACAATAAGACCTCCATTTTACACCGGAACGGACTACAATTATTGGAAAATGAGGATGTTGAATTATCTTCTTGCCGTTGATTCGCAATCCTATTTGGTGATTACACGGGGTACAAAAGTACCAATGAAGAAGGATAGTAATGAGGTTGAGATTTCGAAGCCAAGTTTGGAATGAGATAATGAGGATTTAAAGCAAGCCTCACAAAATGCTAAAGCACTCAACCAACTCCTATGTGCCATTGATCGGGAACAAATAAACAAACTTCCGGAGTGTGGAAATGCTTATGATTTATGGAAGTCATTAGAAATGGTCAACGAGGACACAAGCCAAGTAAAGGAATCAAAGATCAACCGGTTCATGTGCGAATGGATAATTTCAAGATGGAATCCGGGGAAGAAATTGATCATATGATTTTTTGAGGTTTACGGTCATCATCAATCATTTGGGCGCATTAGGAAAAGCCATTGGGACATCCGATCAAGTAAAGAAAATTTAGAGATCACTCCCAAAGGAATTTAGAAGCTATACATCCTCCATTGGAGAAGCAAACGATATAAACACATTGAAGATGGATGATTTAGTCGGCAAATTACTTGAATATGAAATGAAGATCAAGATGGATACAAAGGAGGAAGATGAGAAAAGGACAAGGAAGTCATTGGCTGTAAAAGCAAGAAAAAGAGACGACTCAAGCTCAAGTGATAGTGATAATGATGATGAGTTGGCTCAAATAAACAAAAGCTTTAAGAAGCTTCTTAAATTCGTAAAGCAAAAGGGAAAATCAAAGACGGATGACAAGAAAGAAGAAAAATGGCCGCGGAAGAACAAGAAAATTGTTTGCTATGAATGCAACAAACCGGGTCATATAGCCACCGATTGTCCATTGAAGAAAATGAAAGGAAAATCAAAGAAAAAGGCAATGAAAGCAACTTCAACTTGGAGTGATAGCGATTCTAGCTCATCCGATGAGGAAGAGGTCCAAGTCAAAGAAAGAACAAATCTAGCACCTATCGCTATCGAGGATGACCTAGCTTTTATGGAAATCGAGAATGAGGATTTTTTCACCGAAAGTGAAGAGGAAAGCGACGAAGAAGAGGTACACAATTCTCAAGACTATAATGACTTACTTAATGCTTTTAATAGCTTAAAATAATTGTGTGATGTGCTTAAAAAGAAGTTAAAATCAATTAAAAAGAGCATGATACTTAAAAATGATCATGCATGTTATATGGATAAAATTCATGTTTTGGATAATGAGATTGTGCTTAAGGCTAAACATGAAAAAGAAATTGCATGCTTAAATGATGAAAATGCATGTCTAAAAATGAAAAAGCTAGAACTCAAATATGCCAGCTAGCTCTAAAACATGCAATTGCGAATCAATTATGAATGAAAATGTGTTATTAAACACAAAAGTTATAGATTTGCAAAAAATACTTAGTAAGTTCACATTGGGACATAAAAATTTTAATATGCTTATTGGATCCCAAAAATGTGCATTTAAAAGAGAATGATTATGATATAGGCCTTATATTAAACGAAAATTTTGAGAAATTATTTTGTTAAGGCATCTGATTCCTATGCTAAGAATGTTAAAAATGAAAATGTCACATGTCATGCTTGTAATGAAAAGGGACATAAAATTTTTGAATACATGAACAAGAATGTGATTAAGAATGCATGGATTCCTCAAGGAATCAAAATTAACCCCATGGACCCAAGAAAGTTTGGATACCAAAGTGCAATTGACAAATTTGTAGGGGGAGCTTTGGGAATGGATCTTTAATGAGAATTGTAAAATTGATCCCAAATACTCAAAGAGATGAGGAATCACAATGGTAAAGGTAAAATCCGTATTCACGGAAACATTGGTACCATTTCCTCTTTGTGTATGTATGCATATATAAAATTGGTTAATACTTTTTTAGCATACAAAGTGATTAGACAATGTGTTTAACTTTCTATTGGTATCAATTGTTCATTTGATATCATTAAATGCCTTAATCATACATTTAAACCCCTTCTTCATATCAATCGGTATCACATTGAATCTCTTGAGTTAATGTTCCATGTATGTGATTACTTATTTGATTTGCATTGAAAATGCTTTTGCTATGTAACAAATTAGAATGAAAATGAAATGCATGTATATTGACATAGTTTCCATTGATATAATGAAAAGCAAGGATTTTGATTGTTTATTAATTGGTATCATATTTATAAAAAGACAATCATTAAATATGCATAAAACTTTACTTGGTATCATGAAATGTATTGACTCATTTTATTTGATATCAAATTTGGGAGAAATCATGCTTAAAGATGATATAATATTTCAAATGGTAGTTATTGAAATCTAAATTTTGAAAATTACATTATACATGATTTTTTGCATCTTATGGCAAAAAGGGGGAAATGCCAAAATGTGCATATATTTTTATTTGGTATCATTATCTTATTTGCACATATGTAATTGGTATCTCATTTAGACTTAGATTTTTGCTTCTCCACTTTTTGATAATGTCAAAGGGGAAGAAATCATTAGAAATAAGATTAAAACTTGTTTTACCCTCACCATTGGATTAAGGGGGAGTAATTGTACTAATGTGTTTGTCAAGTTTCATATAGCTATATTAAAGACAAACACATTGAGGGGGAACTTATATTGAGGGGGAGCAAAATCGTCAAATTTAGACTCCAAGAATCTCACAAGTATCAATAAGCTTTAAGGGGTGCCATCATCAAAAAGGGGGAGATTGTTAGCGACTTGGTCGCATAAATGGATTTTGATGACGTCAACGCGAATGAAGACTTCGATGTACAAACACGAAGAATTACAAAAAGTGTCAAAGCATATGGGGTGAAGAGCGAGAATGTGAAGACTTGCTGGAAATTGAAGATTTATTACGAAGTCTTAGCTTATGATTTATAATGTGTTGTGATTTGTAATATTCAAGTGCCTAAGCTCATAGGGATCATGCACATTCACTTAGATGCATTAAGTTCATGTACAAAATGCATTAAAACCTTCATATCTGTATTTTTGTACTGAGGCCGGCATATAGGTCCCATACCGGTCAAATGCTCTGTTTTGCAAGCTCACTCGAACCGGCATGGACCTTACCGGTCCACTTACCGGTCACTAAACCGGTGGACCTATGGATTGCATGGCTACTGGAACCGGTATACTCCAAACCGGTCTCCCAACGGCTAGTTCCTTCACTAGAACCTGAAGGGGTTATTTAGGGGCAGAATCCTGTAACGCAGCGGAAGCGGTGAAAATCGTATTTTCGGATTTCAAAACTTTTTCTCGGATTAATTAAATAAACATATTTATTTAATGTTCCAATAATCAAATTATGAAAATAAATTCAATAAATCATATTTAAGTGAATTATCGAATTGCCCTTACACTTGGTATTTAGTCCATTTTAATCCGAAATTGATCAAATCAATTTTGAATGATTCTAAATCATTTCTAGGATGAACTAAGTATGTTCAAAACATCAAAACACCAAAAGCAACCAAATCCCCAAAAATCATCCATTTGGCTGAATGCCTCCCAAAGGTGCCATTTTGTGCACTTTGTCATTTCATGCTTCAAAACACATCAAGATGTAATCCAATCAACATGAAACTTTATATGCATCATATAAACATCCAAATGCACAACATAAATGAAAATCCCCAAATTTGGAAGTAGTTATGAACCCTAATTTTTCAATTTCCACAAATGGACAAATTAAACCAAATACATTAAATCAATTACTTCAATCATCATTCTTACATCCAATCCAAGTCTCAACACATGATGAAACAACTCAAGATCAAATCTAGGCCATCTTAGAGTGGGATCTAGATTAGCAACATGGTTTCCAAAACCTTAAAAGAAAGCTTATTACTACAATAGTCATACACTTCCTTCATCACACATGCTTTACACCTCCATCAAAATTTCCATCAACAAAAACCACAAGGAACAAAGAAAGATATAACCTAAGAATATCATATACTAAATCCTAGAACCTAAGGAACAATTTCCTTACTAATAGCAAGTTCAAGAAACTTACTAAAAATCCAAGCTTTCTTGATTTTTGTCTTTCTTTTCTCAAGCTCCCTTTTGTTTCTTCAATGGAGTTTATCTCTTTAAAGTGTATTAGGTTAGAAATTGAAATGAAATGAAAACAATATATACTTGTAACAATTTGGCCTTGGCCGAATTTACCAAGACAAAAAACAAAAATAATAATTTCATTTTCATTTCAAATTAATTTGATAAAGTAAATTAAATATCTAAAACATCTTTAAAGATATTTAATAAAATCAACAAAGGCAACTTTAATCATTTCAAAATAAATATCTAAAGTTAAGATATTTATATTTTAATTAAATTAATCATTTAACAATTAAATAATTAATTAATTAATTAAATACAAATATATTAAATATATGTATTATATTTACATTAAATATCAAATACATATATTCATTTATGATATTAGTCAAATATCTCAAATTGACATTTAATTAATGTGTATTTAAAATAATCAAGTATTAAATGTAAATACACAACAATTAAGGAAATGACTATCGGGTCCCTACACATGTATTTTGCGTTTAACCTTTAAACGACTTTATAAATAATCAATATTATTTATTAATGTTCCTCTAGTGCTCTACGAGTATGTTTCATTATTGAGAATCTCTAGATTCAAGTATATCCGTCACGAAATCTAATTTCGTGTCCATAATCTATCCACCCGTAGATTATGACGATCACGGATAATCTCGCTGAACCATACAGGTCGAGGTCATGGAAAATGTATAATTCCTCCGTCACAGGTATCCGGATATATCCCAGAGATATAGATGTAAACGTCAAATCTCTATGGGGATTATCCAATCGACTATTCTATTAGCAATCTCCAAAGAATGTTTAGAACTGGCTTCTAAACTTTACCACGGGCCCATGGTTTTATGTGATTGCCAATCATATGGACTACCTATGCTCTGGTACACAGAACTGACGGATCCTATCTTAATACACATATGACACCTGAGGATCTATCGACACCCAACGAACATGCGGAGGTCTGATCTAAATAGATCAGTGAGGTGGCTGCCATCTAAGTGTAGAAGATGTCTCATGTGCCCACAATGGCATCTCTCAACCCAAGAAGATTCTTATTGACGCTGGTGTACCATCCATTAAGAATCTTCGGTGAGTCATTCAGTGTTTATCTGCTATAAACACCTACACGTCTATACTAGTCTCCAAGACTTATGGTTCATTGAGAAACCATTAGAATCATATATTCCAGTATACGACATGTACCGTCTCAACGGGTTTACTATACTGACCAAGTAGTGTAAACCTTGACCAGGAACTGTCTGAGAATGACAACGTCATGATACTACTCAATGTCCGTTGCGACGCTTTTGCAACTGTATCATGACTAATCATTCTAGGGTCATTATGTCTTTACCATATTAAAAGAATCATTATATTATAGAAACTGCATATATTATTCCTAATAATAATATTTTACAGAGGTATTTACACAGAAATACAACCGGGAATTGGCACTCTGAGCACCAACCCCAACAAAATCTCCCATTTGCTCTAGTGCCAATAACGATTGTATCTAATACCCATCGACTCCACGTGTTTATCAAACAACTTCGGAGGTATGACCTTCGTCAGCGGGTCTGCTACATTATCTTCACTCGGTACCTTGCACACGACAATATCCCATCACGACACAATCTCTCGAATGATGTGGTACTTGCGTTCCACATGCTTCGACTTCTGATGCGCCATTGGTTCCTTTGCTTGCGCAATGGCTCCAGTATTATCACAGTATAACGGAATCGCATTCTCGACACTTGGGATAACTCCCAATTCTGTGATAAAGTTCTTTATCCACACAGCCTCTTTTGCAGCTTCAGAAGCTGTAATATATTCCGCCTCAGTGGTGGAATCAGCTGTAGATCCCTGTTTGGAACTCTTCCAACAAACTGCACCTCCATTAAGGGTAAAGACAAATCCAGATGTAGACTTTCTATCATCGGGATCCGATTGGAAATCGGAGTAGTGTATACCCATTAACTTGCAGTTCGTTTCCTCCATAAATTATTAACTTTTCCTTAGTACCTTTAAGATACTTGAGGATATGTTTAATGGCCATCCAATGGTCATTACCTGGATTGGACTGATATCTGCTAGTTACGCTAACAGCGAAACTGATATCAGGCCTTGTACATAACATGGCATACATTATGCTACCCAAACACGAAGCATAAGGTTGGTTAGACATTCTAACCTTCTCATCTTCTGTTTGTGGACACATCTTCTTTGAAAGATGAATCCCATGTCTGAACGGTATGTTTGCTGTCTTACAGTTACCAAAATTATACCGTTCCAAGATCTTATCTATGTACGTTGATTGGGATAACCCAATCAGCCTCCTTTGTCTATCTCTATAGAGTTTTATCCCTAAAACATAGGAAGCTTCTCCCAGGTCCTTCATGGAGAAATTCTTACAGAGGTATGCTTTGACGCTTGTAACATGCCTAAATCATTCCCAATGATTATGATGTCATCAACATATAGGACTAAAAATACGATCATGCTCCCACTGGCCTTCTGATACACACAGGACTCTTCTGAATTCTTGAGAAAACCAGACGATCTAATAATCTCATCGAATCGAAGATTCCACCTTCGTGAAGCTTGTTTAAGTCCATAAATGGAACTTCTTAAGCTTACATACCATACCGAGTTTTCGCTGGACGCAAAACCTTCCGGCTGTTCCATATAGATTTCTTCATCAAGAAATTCATTTAGAAAAGCCGTTTTGACATCCATTTTCCAAATCTCGTAGTCATGATACGCAGTATAGAAAGCAAAATCCGAATAGACTTAAGCATTGCTACCGCTGAAAAAGTATCATCGTAGTCGACGCCAGGTCGCTGCGTGTAATCTTTTGCTACCAGTCGGGCCTTGTAAGTTTCAACCTTACCGTCAGACCCGTACTTTCTTTGTAAACCCATTTACAACCGATAGGAACAATTCCTTCGGGAAGCGGAATCAAGTCCCAAACTTGATTCTCATGCATTGAGTCTATCTCGGATTTCATGGCACTTTGCCATTTCACGGAGTCGATGTCCAACATCGATTCTCTATAGGTGAAAGGATCTGTCTCTTCAACTAAGAGAACATCCAGACTCTTTTCTTGTATCAAATACAAGCGTTCAAGAGGTCTAGATACCCTTTCCTCGACCTACGAAGAGTGTGTGTTGAAGGTCCTTCATCTACTTGAACTTCAGGTTCCTCCGTTGGTTCGTTGTTTTCAGGTTGGACTTCATCAAGCTCAACCTGTCTATGATTACCACCTTCTGACAAAAATTCTACTTCTAGAAATTTTACGAAGCGAGCTACGAATACGTTTCGATGCTCGGTATCATAGAACAGATATCCCCTCGTATTCGAAGGATATTCAACAAACCTAAACTTTTGCCCTCGAGGCGAAAGCTTATCTTGCTGAGTCACCCTGACATAGGCAGGACAACCCCAAACCTTAATATAATTAAGATTTGGTCTCCTACCGAACCATATCTCATACGGTGTCGTAGGAACAGCCTTTGAAGGAATCTTATTCAAAAAATGTGCGGCTGTTAAGAGAGAGTAGCCCCATAAGTAATAGGGTAAATCTGTGAAACTCAACATTGATCGGACCATATCCAATAAAGTCCGATTTCTCCTCTCAGATACTTCATTATACTGTGGGGTACCTGGAGGAGTATATTGAGCGAGAATCTCATTCTCCTTCATATAATCCATGAGCTCACCACTCATATATTTGCCACCTCGATCAGATTGAAGGCATTTAATATATTTACCAGTTTGTTTTTCTACTTCATTTCGGAACTCTTTGAACTTTTCCAAGGTTTCCGATTTATGTCGCATCAAATAGACATAACTGTACCGTGACAGATCATCGGTAAAGGTAACAAAGTACGAATAACCACTGTGAGCAGTTTGACTTAATGGACCACATACATCAGAATGTACGAGTTCCAGTAAGTTAGTGGCGCGGTGTCCAACACCAGAAAATGGGGCTTTGGTCATTTTACCCTGAATACAGGATTCACAAGTTGGATAGGATTCAATGGTAAGATCTGGTATCAAACCATTCCTAACCACTTGGGTAAGGCGTTTAACGCCAATGTGACCAAGCCTAATATGCCAAAGTTCAGTATTATTAATTATAGGTAAACTACGTTTATTAACTCCAGTATTTAATATATCTTTTGAAGTTTGCAATGTATAATGACCGTGCTGGTTTGGACAACAAAGGATCTGAATATTATTTCTATCATATAAATATAAAGAATTATTCTTAATATTAATACAAAAGCCTTCTGTATCCAATACAAAAGTGACATAATATTAGCTACACATCCAGGTATAAAATGGCATTCATTTAACAAAAGTGTCTCATTCGGTAATGAGATCTCGCATACTCCCACTGCAACTGCATCCAGTGAGTCTCCACTCCCGAATCGCAACTGCATCTCTCCGGGCTTCAACCTCCTACTTTCCTTCAGCACCTGCAACGAATTGCAAATGTGAATGGGACAAGCAGAATCTAAAATCCAGTTGGATGTAACGGCTTCACAAGCCAAAGATAAATCAATAACTGGAAAAATAAAAGTACCTGATGTAGATGCTCTGTCTCTCCTCAGCTGGGCAATGTAATCAGGATAGTTCCTTTTCCAGTGCCCGACTTTGCCGCAGTGGTGGCATTTGTCTTTAGAAGCCCTTTTGGGCTTTGCAATCTTCGCATGTTGTTGAGGACCAGGAGCCTTCTTCTTCTTCTTGCCTTTCTGGTTCTTTCCCTTAGACCATCCTTGGGAAGAAGCAGAAAGAGAAGTAGATCTAGGAGGGCGAGTCGGTAATCCCTTCCTAAGGTCCTCTTCTGCCGTGAGCAACATCCTATGTAGCTCGTGGTAGGTACAGACAGTCCCATGTATGTTGAAGTACATCACGAACTGGCGAAATGAAGCTGGAAGTGAACCAAGAATGACACTCCTACCGATAATGTCATTCAAGATGAGATTATGTTGCCTCAATGATCGATCAAATCGATCATCTGAAGAACATGTGGGCTAACAGATTGCCCCTCATCCAGACGCGCATAGAACAGTTCCATGGCGACTTTGTGAACAATCACTTGTTCTTGGTTCTCAAATGATTATCTCAATCGCGTTATCATACTATAAGAATCTACCATATCATGGTACTGTTGCTTGAGTTTTGGAGACAATGAACTGAGGATGTATGATTTAACCCTTAAATCATCATCCTTCCAAGTTTCAAAAACTTGGCGTTCCTCCTCCGTAGCATCCGCACCCACTGCAAGGGGCAACGGACCCTCAAGAACATAACCCGCTTTTTGGAATCGAGGACAATCCTCAAATCCATTTCCCAGTCTGTAAAGTTCTCAGCGCTTTTCAGTTTTTTCGCATCAAGCATACGCGCAAACTGATTTGTGGATTGTGCCGCCATCACAAATCTATCATATAGATCACGAAAAACGGTTAGCAGAAATTAAGCAGTTTCATATAATATCAAAAGCATAAACTAGATCATGGATTTTTAATCTAATATGCCCCTCCCACTAAATCATGCAATACTGTAATCCCCAAACAGGATACAAATATTTAATAATTAAATTAAATACTAATAGTGAAAGGTGGATCCCTTGAATATATTTCGGCTCAAAGCAGAGGCACGGTCTCGCCTACGTATATTCATCAGGTAGACAACTCATTTGTCAATCACTCAACAGTGACTCCTAAGTATCCGGTCCTGGACGTTTCTCGTTGTCGTTGCGAAGGCAGGCCCATAAGGAGACGTACCAAGGTTAAACTCGTCAATGATAAACTCAAGTTGCTTACGTAATCCTGACAGCTAGGGCACGTTCAGAATTCCATTTTTACTTGAATTTATCTAGTATCTGATATACATCTGGTATAAATAAACCTCTATCGGCTACATCCTCATAGCAGAGGCACGGTCTCGGATGTAGTCACAGAGAAGTATTCATAAACCGTATTGACAAGACAGACCATATAACATGCATCAAATACATAATTACATTCAAACCTTATTAATTAGGGATTTTCCGTTAAGTGCCATAAACCCTAAATCTAATTAATTTAGATCCTTATAAGCATGCATAAAGTCAAGAAAAAATGATTAAACATTGATTCAATGAAGGATAATCATATTAGGTGGCCTAGAATCAGACTCGCTCTGATACCATTTTTAAGGGGTTATTTAGGGCAGAATCCGGTAACGCAGCGGAAGCGGTGAAAATCATATTTTCGGATTTCAAAAATTTTTCTCGGATTAATAAAATAAACATATTTATTTAATGTTCCAATAATCAAATTATGAAAATAAATTCAATAAATCATATTTAAGTGAATTTACCGAATTGCTCTTACACTTGGTATTTAGTCCATTTTAATCCGAAATTGATCAAATAAATTTTGAATGATTCTAAATCATTTCTAGGATGAACTAAGCATGTTCAAAATATCAAAACACCAAAAGCAACCAAATCCCCAAAAATCATCCATTTGGCCGAATGCCTCCCAAAGGTGCCATTTTGTGCACTTTGTCATTTCATGCTTCAAAACACATCAAGATGTAATCCAATCAACATGAAACTTTATATGCATCATATACACATCCAAATGCACAACATAAATGAAAATCCCCAAATTTGAAAGTAGTTATGAACCCTAATTTTTCAATTTCCACAAATTGGACAAATTAAACCAAATACATTAAATCAATTACTTCAATCATCATTCTTACATCCAATCCAAGTCTCAACACAATGAAACAACTCAATATCAAATCTAGGTCATCTTAGAGTGGGTCAACAACTCTAGATTAGCAACATGGTTTCCAAACCCTTAAAAGAAAGCTTATTACTATAATAGTCATACACTTCCTTCATCACACATGCTTTATACCTCCATCAAAATTTCCATAACAAAAACCACAAGGAACAAAGAAAGAAATAGCCTAAGAATATCATATATTAAAGCTTAGAACCTAAGGAACAATTTCCTTACTAATAGCAAGTTCAAGAAACTTACTAAAAATCCAAGCTTTCTTGATTTTTGCCTTTCTTTTCTCAAGCTCCCTTTTGTTTCTTCAATGGAGTTTATCTCTTTAAAGTGTATTAGGTTAGAAATTGAAATGAAATGAAAATAATAAATACTTGTAACAATTTGGCCTTGGCCGAATTTGCCAAGACAAAAAACAAAAATATTAATTTCATTTTCATTTCAAATTCATTTGATAAAGTAAATTAAATATCTAAAACATCTTTAAAGATATTTAATAAAGTCAACAAAGGCAACTTTAATCATTTCAAAACAAATATCTAAAGTTAAGATATTTATATTTTAATTAAATTAATCATTTAACAATTAAATAAATAAATAATTAATTAATTAAATACAAATATATTAAATATATGTATTATATTTACATTAAATATCAAATACATATATTCATTTATGATATTAGTCAAATATCTCAATTTGACATTTAATTAATGTGTATTTAAAATAATCAAGTATTAAATGTAAATACACAACAATTAAGGAAATGACTATCGGGTCCCTACACATGTATTTTGCATTTAACTTTTAAACGACTTTATAAATAATCAATATTATTTATTAATGTTCCTCTAGTGCTCTACGAGTATGTTTCATTATTGAGACTCTCTAGATTCAAGTATATCCGTCACGAAATCTAATTTCGTGTCTATAATCTATCCACCCGTAGATTATGACGATCACAGATAATCTCGCTGAACCATACAGGTCGAGGTCATGGTAAATGTATAATTCCTCCGTCACAGGTATCCGGATATATCCCAGAGATATAGATGTAAATGTCAAATCTCTATGGGGATTATCCAGTCGACTATTCTATTAGCAATCTCAAAAGAATGTTTAGAACTGGCTTCTAAACTTTACCATGGGCCCATGGTTTTATGTGATTGCCAATCATATGGACTACCTATGCTCTGGTACATAGAACTGACGGATCCTATCTTAATACACATAGGACACCCTGAGGATCTATCTACACCCAACGAACAGGTGGAGGTCTGATCTAAATAGATCGGTGACGTGGCTGTCATCTAAGTGTAGAAGATGTCTCATGTGCCCACAATGGAATCTCAAGTCTAAGAATCACAAGTGCTACTCAACCCAAGAAGATTCTTATTGACGCTTGTGAACCATCCATTAAGAATTTTCGGTGAGTCGTTCAGTGTTTATCCGCTATAAATATTTACACGTCTATAGTAGTCTCCAAGACTTATGGTTCATTGAGAAACCATTGGAATCATATATTCCAGTATACGACATGTACCGGTCTCAACGGTTTTACTATACTGACCAAGTAGTGTAAACCTTGACCAGGAACTGTCTGAGAATGACAACGTCATGATACTACTCAATGTCCGTTGCGACGCTTTTGCAACTGTATTATGACTAATCATTCTAGGGTCATTACGTCTTTACCGTATTAAAAGATTCATTATATTATAGAAACTGCATATATTATTCATAATAATAATGTTTTACAGAGGTATTTACACAGAAATACAATCGGGAATTGGTGCTTTGAGCACCAACCCCAACAGAACCGGCATGACGTAAACCGGGTTTCATACCG